>WJEZ01001447.1:0-17515 GCA_009869925.1 Thalassaphorura encarpata
TTCAATTCTTGAGAGCCAGGACTTTTCAGCAAATAAATATAATTTTTGGTAATTTTACACGGAGTCGTACGTTTTAGGCAATTATTTTGGAAAATAAGACGTTCAATTACGTATTTATATCTAAATGTTATGAAATGCCTCACTTTAGGCAATAATTATATCTTGACATGGACTAAATATATGGAAGACATACTGAGGTAAAATTGGGATGAATACCATGCAATTACAGTTTCTTTAGCAAAATCATGAATATCAGACTTGCGTAAGCACACAGTTGTACATATCAGTGTTCTAATTTCTAAGAAATTGCAGGAGTTAAGAAGTAATTTTTTCTTGTATTGCGACAAATATTTTCTTATCTCTATTTGATTAAATGACGAAATAGCTTTACCACAATCCCACAGAATTACCTACACTAATAACACTTGTATAATTAAGGATCTACGTGGCGGTCATAATAATGAAATTGGATGCTACCTTTTCGAAACAAAATTTGGTACTAAATAGAATAAAGATTTTGGAATAGATGATTTAAATTCCAATCTTTTGCTGTGTTCATAGCGGCATTTCTCATATGTTGTCCAAATTCTTCCGAGTGGCATAACTCAATGATACCATTTGCAAAATTTTTGCTCCTTTCATCCGAGGGGGTTAATTGTAATACCACAATCCCACAGAATTACCTACACTAATAACACTTACATAATTAAGGATCTACATGACGGTCATAATAATGAAATAGGATGCTACCTTTTCGAAAAAAAATTTGATACTAAATAGAGTAAAGATTTTGGAATAGATGATTTAAATTCCAATCTTTTGCTGTGTTCAAAGCGGCATTTCTCATATGCTGTCCAAATTCTTCCGAGTGGCATAACTCAATGATTCCATTTGCAAAATTTTTGCTTCTTTCATCCGAAGGAGTTAATTGTACAATTTTTCCAAACTCTGCCTTGACAATATCAGATGGTCCTTCTGCAGCAAAACTGACGACTGGAATTCCAGCCCTCATAGCTTCCAGTAACGAAAATCCAAAAGGTTCACTTAAAGCTGGACTCAAAAATAAATCCGACTTGGCAATGAAGTCAACTTTGGCTTGGCCGCTAACCCACCCAGTAAACTCGATTTGAATTAGGGTTAAAGAATTTGCTTTTTCCTTCAAACCTTTTACGAATTGATTTTCAGCCATATAAGCCATATCTCCACAGATGTACACATGAAGCCTTGATGCCAAGTCTGGGTCAATTTCTTCAATCAAACAAAGTGCATCCAACAAAATATCGATTCCCTTCTGAGGAATTATTTTGCAAAGAGATAAACAATGAATTTTGTCATTCTTGCTGAATGGTCGAGGCGCCCCAGTGAAACTTTCTCCTAAAATCTGACCAGATTTTAATAGCCCCCAAGGGACATAGCGTATGTTTTGCTTGACCTTGGGAAACAATGAGGCAGTTGTAATCGCCAACTTTCTGGATGGAACTAAAACTGCGTCAGCATTTTCAATTAAATGACGTTCTGTTCCCAAGGCTTCCTTCAGAAATTTTGGGAGGAGCCAACTCAAAGCTTGGATTTTTTGCTCATCTAAATTTACCAATTTGGGTAAGGCGTAAACCACGAATTTGTCTATGAATCCAATTTTATTCATTGGTGGACAACGGGATGTAGCTAGAGCTTTGGATGCCACGAGGCTATGAACTGTGTGAATTATTTTCAGTCCATGACTTTTTAACGAATTGATCATCTCTTTATCCAATTCATAAACGATCGTCGTTATGCATATATCTCCAGGTTTCGCATCACTCTGAATCCAATCCACGGCTGATTGACCAAAAACTTTTAGATCTGCAGCTATGTGATTAAATTTAGAAAATGATTTGAAATATTCTGTCAAATTTGATACAGATTTTGCATATGGGGTTGGGAAGAATTTGAAGGATACATTTGGAAAGCTAGAGCTTTGGATGCCACGAGGCTATGAACTGTGTGAATTATTTTCAGTCCATTACTTTTTAACGAATTGATCATCTCCTTATCCAATTCATAAACGATCGTCGTAACGCATATATCTCCAGGTTTCCCATCACTCTGAATCCAATCCACGGCTGACTGACCAAAAACTTTTAGATCTGCAGCTATTTGATTAAATTTAGGAAAACATTTGAAATATTCTGTCAAATTTGATACAGATTTTGCATGTGGGGTTGGGAAGAATTTGAAGGATACATTTGGAAGAACTGGTTGTGTAGATTCAGGAATTAGGCCAATGAATATAAATTCAAATCCATCTTTTTGGTACTCTTCATTTTCACATTGTAAAGCCGAAATAATTAGACGAAGCCAAGTAATATTCTGTCAAATTTGATACAGATTTTGCATATGGGGTTGGGAAGAATTTGAAGGATACATTTGGAATAATTGGTTGTGTAGATTCAGAAATTAGGCCAATGAATACAAATTCAAATCCATGTTTTTGGGACTCTTCGTTTTCACATTGTAAAGCCGAAATGATTAGACGAAGCCACGTGTTGATTCCACCAATGACAGGGGTGAACGCAAGTTCAGAGCTTATGATGTAGATACGACGAGTTTTTCGCGTGGTAGCAAAATAATCAAATTTTCGTGGTTTAGATATCTGGGCTTTTTGATATAGGGCCGTTTCATGTAAAACCACCATGGGCGAAGAATACTTGGATGGGCCGACAAAATAATCAACAGTGCAGAATAAATGACCCTGTGGTATTTCCAATAATTTCACAAGCAGCAATATTATTTTCTTGAATGAATTCGAGTTGGACAGCCAATCGTAGAGGAGAATACACAAGTTCAGGGGACCACAAAGAAATGTAAATGTCGGATTTTAAATAGTTGTTGAATTCATCTAATTTCATTACTTTGACTCGATTATTTTCAATTTGCATGGATTTGAGTTGATAACTTCTGCCACTGCAAACAATAATTAATTCCAATGCTGCTTGCTTACAGCATTGATTTTCAAAGGAGTCAATACTTGAAAAAACATTGCCGACGTCAGTGTCATCATCCACAAACATGACGCTTGAGATTTGCCACAATTTCTCAACCTTTCTTGGAACAATTTGATTCAGAAATCCTTTTGGAATTCGAGCTCCTAGATTCAAATTACTTTGAAAAATAACAAACGGTGGTGCAGATGAATCTTGAAAATTAGATGGACTCCAAGCAAAGACATGTTTAATTTCCCATACACTTTTAGAATAATTTGCAAGGCTTCTCTTTGGATCTACCACGTGATAAGTCTGCAAAAGGTTGGATCTCTTTGAAAATAGGTAGTACAGCGTGTATTCAGTCCAAATTCCTGAAGGAGAAATCTCAACACGATTATCAGCCAATAGGTTATCCCATGACGATACTTTATGGGTAAATTCTAAAAATTCCATTAGATGGTGAACGAGATGAACCGATAGTACTTGTGGGGTAACCCCAATTCCTTCGTACATATTTTCTAAATATGGATCCGTTATTCCAAGAATTTTGGCTGACCCACGCCACCACATTGGATGTCGAAACATTTCTTCAGTTTGCAAAAATGCTCGACCAGTTTCATTACAAATTAATTCATGAATATCCAATTTTCGTGTCAAAATGCAATCCGCATCCAAAATTAGATAAAAATCTGTATCAATAAAATCTGCAATTTTTAATTTGAGGATTTGCTGTTTAAACCATCCATTCCGTATGCCAAATCTCTTCTCAAATTTCGTCAATGTCTTGTTTGATAAAATGTCAGATTCCTGGATTAATTTTACTTTGTCCCATTCTGGCCATTTTGAAAATATAAAGGAATGCAAATCCGCCATATCTGATGATGGTACGATAATCCATATTTTTGACACGGAATCTGGAACAAGAAATTCTTGAAGAGATGTGAGACAATTGCAAAGGAAATCCACATCTCGTGAAATGCATGGAATTACAATTGAAAATTGTTGTGGTTGAAGTTTTTCTGGAATCTCCTTGATTTTTATTTTTTCTTGTCCGATTTCTCTTTTGAATTCAGAACTTAATTCCATATTTGCAAAATTTACGTAATGGGACGATGGCGTATTTGGATTTGCAATTAGTTCAAGCAAGGACTCAGTTTCGGCCATCTGAACGACACCGATCGCAGCCAATTCCTTGGCTAGTTCTACTTGATGATTTTGACTTGTTTTTGGATTTGGAACAACAATAACATTTTTCTGGAGTTGAATAGCTTCAAGCAGTGTAGCAGCACCACCGTGAGTAATAATCAGGTCAACATTGGATAGCAACTTGGAAAATGCAATCGGGTGGAACGAACGTCTCAGCTTCACATTCAATTTACTGAAAGAATTTTCTGCATGTGAGACAGAGTTAGATTGACCATATTGAATTATCAGCTGAGAATATCCTTGATGGATTAAAATTTCTTGAAATTTTGAGCTCATAGCAATGGATACTAGGTCAGGAAATTCAGTCGTTCCAACTGTAACCAGTGCTGTCTTGTTAATCTTTGCAATTTGTTCAGATTTTTTGTTGCAAATTTCAAAATCCGATGAGTACAATTGCCGAAAGTTAAATTTTGAACATAGGTTCGGCCAAAATCCAAACATGGAACCATCGTCTAAAAACGGTGCAAGGATTTTTGCTGACAAAGAAATTGAATCGACTCTCGCGGCACTTTCCACAAAAATGAGTTTTAGATGAGGACCATCGTCTAAAAATGGTGCAAGGATTTTTGCTGACAAAGAAATTGAATCGACTCTCGCGGCACTTTCCACAAAAATGAGTTTTAGATGAGGAAACCATTTCATTTTTTTCAGGAACAAACCTGCGATAATGAGTGGAACACAGATACTTGGACCATTTGCAAGGATGATGTCAGGACGATGTCTAACAATGAGTCGAACTGATTGGACAAAACAAATAATTGATCTGGCAGCAACTTGAATAGAACCGAACGCAATCCCGTGTTCCCTGGGTCGAATTAGTTTTTCCACAAAATAAGGTCTTTGGGTACTCATCCCTGGTTTCTCGACCAGTGCCACAAGTTGAGCTAAACTTTGTGAATCTGATGTAGGAATCACGTACGTGGGAAGAAAATTTAACCAGTTCAATTTGTTCAGTATTTGACACATTTCCCATGTGTGTCCACCTGAGCCCAGTACTACCATGGTGGCTGGCATGTAATCTACAAAACCAATCTTTGGAGATGGCAAACTAAAATATCTCTTGAGGACAAAATACAATAGTAAAATGATGGAAATTGTCACTGATTCCATGTGAAATTCTTGAATGATGATGATGCCAATGGACATAGTCCATAAAATCAGGATGAAGAATGCTCCACCAAACCAAATCCAGTTCAAGGGAATCTTCATTGTTAACGTTCTGAAATTATAAACCAAAACACAAATTGATGAAATAATTTAGCCAAACTTCTTGTTGAGGAATTTTAAGGTTTTTAGACAGCCGGAATTGCGAAAATAACTTCTGGTACTACAACAGGTATATTATTCAGGGATTTTATTTATTTCTTTTGTAAATCATTTTCAAAAGACGTTCGAATGGGCGAAGTGAAACATTTGGTGGAAGATTATTATTCAAAATCACTACAATTTCCTTCAGCTCTTTTTCTTCGTACTTGGCAAAATCTTGAGCCAAGTTTAATTCTTCGTAAACAATTTTGACTTGATTTTCCATGTCCACTGCAGATATGGACGAATCCTTCTTTGTGATCGAGTTCTGAAATTTAAATACTCAAAAGCTAAACTCAATTCAGAAAAATTAAATAATGTAATTACTTATTTCTTACATGCAAAATCGTTTGCTGTTCCTCTGTTGCAAGTTCAAGTGCTTTCGCCATTAGCCATGTGCATTTTCCATCTACAATGTCAGTCCCAATTTTTCCTGTTATCTCTGATTCCCCATAGCAGTCCAAATAATCGTCTTGTGCTTGGAATAAAATTCCAATTTTTATCATGATTGGTTCGATCAGTTCAACTTGAGACTTCATCCCTGCCTATAGAGTTTAAAATAATTCAATATTAAAACAGGAGACGAAAATCAATGTGCATGGATTTGGCTAACTAACCAAAATCATTGCAGCAGCCACAGGACAATGAAATGTATAAAATCCCGTCTTATATTTGGATATAGCCAGAAAATTTGCACGGGTGTATTGCTCTGGATTTCCATCAATAGGTAAGCGTGTGTCCAAGCTTTGTCCAAATATTGTATTCATTGCCGTTTCTTGAAACAGGTGAACCAAATCCAAATAGCAATGTTCAAGATGACCCAAATATTTTCGTAGGATTTGGTACATCAAGTTTTCTAACATGAATGCATCATTGACTGCAGATAGTCCAACATTTGGCAGAGTATACCAGCAAGGATCTCCACGCCGAGTTTTTGAACCATCCAGCAAATCATCAGCCATGAGGCAAGATGCCTGAAACTAAAATTAGAATATAAATTAAATGGATGAAACATAACTTGGCGTTATTTACTTACAATTTCACAGCACCAGCCTACAATGCAAGCCAATTTCAGTTCTTCAGGGGTAAACGTAGGCTTGAGGTGTCGAAACATGTGGACAACAGCTAGACCCCTGTGTAGACGCAAATTTTATTAAAATATTTTGTCATTTACATGGCTTATTTATAAATTAGCATTGTATTTATATGTTTATTACCTGATTTGCTTCCCCTTTGTAGCATTTTTCTCCAAAACATGTACGAGCCAGTTGGTGACAGATTTTGGCAACCCTTTGAAAAATTGACGCCCATTCTCATTGGCCGGATTTTGGATATCAGCAATCAATATCTTTGACCACACATTGTTGAAAACTTCTCGTATTCTTACTTCTTCATTATTATTCTCATCTGCACTTTTTATTTCACTCATTTTTGGCACTTTTTACTCAAATAATGCAGTTTACGAAATCCGTAATGCAATGCAATATGATAGACTTTGATGTTAAAATCTTGTTCAAATATTTCTAAATAAAATTTAAATTTCTCACCTTGTCAAAAATGCAAGCAGAATTTAGAATGAGGGGCCAACCTTTTAAAGCACAAGACTTTCCTTTGTGCGGGTGGAATGGTTATTTATATGTTGGAAGTTAGTATGGGAAAAGTTGAGGTAAGCAGAGTACATTGTACATCCTTTGTTTTAATTTCTCAGGAAAAATCTTTTGCGTCCAACACATATTACATGCATAATCAGCACAGAACTCACAGAAAGTAGCAGTTGTGATGCAGAATTTTTTTTAATTTATGGTGCCAGTCCCTAGCCTAGTTAGATCTGCACGACCGCAGGAATTGTGTCTTGCTATGCTTGTTTATCAAGACAAAAAATATTTGCTCTTGATATTGATAAAAATTTAACCGGAAAGACCTTATACCTAGTTTGGCGTTTATTCGTCAATTTATGCCGGCGTCGGCGTGATTAATTTATTAATAAATTATGACGATGAGTAATAAGTTTTTGTAACTTTCCATCAAAAGTTGGTCCTGTTCAAGGATACATTATGCCGGCGTCGGCGTGATTAATTTATTAATAAATTATGACGATGAGTAATAAGTTTTTGTAACTTTCCATCAAAAGTTGATCCTGTTCAAGGATACTGCTTATGAGCTTTTGTAAATGGAGCAGAAAATATTTTGTGATTAAAACAGGATCTACGCTTTAATTTTGATTTCTCGCAAATGTCACACACACAGATTTCCAAATAGAATTGATTCTGATTTAAACAAGCATGCATGTGATGTAGACAGATCTGATAAGTTAATTACAATCACAATAGAGTTTGATAAGAATTCAACAGAATTTGTTTACAGTTTAGACTAGGCTGGGCTTAAGACTTAATCATTAGCTTAGCTTCTTGGCAATTAGCAATTTGCGTCATATCATGTCAGTTTAATCTAATTGTGAAATTAAGCCGGAACTGATTAAGGCTCCGCTAAATTGAGGCAAATTACAAATTCTAATAATTTCTTACGAATTTAATGAAACAAGTTTACAAGTGGAACAATTCTCTCGAAAAGAATCAAATTTATTTTCATCTTATCCTTTAGCGGACATATAATTGCAGTTTATTTGTTTACATACGAGTAGTTGCAAAATACATAAAGTTAAAGTCCAGATCAAAAGTATTTATAAGTAGCACAGCATCTGCAGGAACATAGTATTGATATTGATACTTCAAGTGCAAGAGCAGAGCATTGTAAAATGCATGTTATTTATTTACAATAAACACAAGCAAGCATTACTTACTTTTCCACCTAAAACTTCGCACTTGTTTTGTGTATATGCTATGCTATGCTATGTAACATAATTATTTCCGTGGAACTTTCAGTCTCATTGTCATGCAAAATACAGCAGTAGCAGCCAAGTCAGTCGTATCTGTCAAGTCTCACTGCACTACTTTTACATTGCATGTACAAATTTTGCACTGGATACAATTCATCTTTGCTGTGTATTATTATAAAAATTTCAAATTGTGAAGTGTGCTTTTAATTACTTTTTCAGTTAATTTAAGCAATGCAAGGTTTAACAATGGTAAGCACAACAATTATATCGAAATTCAAAATAACAGTAAATATTTTGCATAATATTTGTAGGCATGCTATGGAAATTTGACGCTGACTGATTTGTCCCACTTATCCTTATCCCTGGAGTTAATGGAATGCTTAGCCGTCCGCGTATTTCCAGTGATTCCTTCGATATTTCTCTGGATATTTTGTGCCTTTGATATTACAAACTCGTTTCNATAACAGTAAATATTTTGCATAATATTTGTAGGCATGCTATGGAAATTTGACGCTAACTGATTTGTCCCACTTATCCTTATCCCTGGAGTTAATGGAATGCTTAGCCGTCCGCGTATTTCCAGTGATTCCTTCGATATTTCTCTGGATATTTTGTGCCTTTGATATTAAAAACTCGTTTCGATTTGATGTCAGACGCAAGAGTTTACCATGGACTAAACTACTAGCTTGGAAAATGTTGAGTTTAGTCGGGATGATTGCACTTGAAACAACTTTGTTTACAATTGGTGAATGGAGGAACAATGGCACTACATATATTCCAGCGCTACGAATTTCTGCAACTACGTTAGTTTTTGTATTAAAATATGTTTACAATTGGTGAATGGAGGAACAATGGCACTACATATATTCCAGCGCTACGAATTTCTGCAACTACGTTAGTTTTTGTACTAAAATATTTGTCTAAGGAAGGTGGAATTCCTTCATCAGGAGTTCAGTTTATTTACTGGACATTAGGAGTTGCAGCGGATTCATTTTTAATTTGGACAGTATTCATCCAATATAAAAAATTTGATGCAGTTCTAATTTTATTCATGATAAAATTTGTGCTTGGACTAAATATTTGGATCGTGGAATGCAGAGCCGATAAAACTAAAAAGGGAAATTCACAATTCTCTCCTGAAGACCAAAGTTCGTTTTTTTCCAAAATAACTTTTTACTGGTTTGGACGATTAATTTTTGAAGGCTACAAAAAACCATTAGTGCCAGCTGATCTCTGGGAATTGCATCACGAATACAAATCTGCTAAACTTTTCAAAAACTACCAATGCCAGTGTAAAAATACCAACAACATAATGAAAAGGTTATTTTGGCTTTTTGGGCCATCTTTGTTATATGGGGCAGTTATGAAATTCCTTCAAGATGTCTTGTTATTTACAACACCGCTGATTCTCAAGTTCCTAATTGGCTCACATGAAGAAGGAATGGATGAAAGTTGGAAGGGTTATTTCTACGTGGGATTACTTTTCACAGCTGCCATTGGTCAAACAATTTGTTCAGCCCAACATTTACAAACAATGTTAAGAATTGGAATGAACATAAGAGCAGCAATGTCAAGTGCATGTTATCAGAAATCACTCCGTCTATCTAATTCGAAATTTAGTGCAGGTGATATTGTCAATTTGGTGAGCACGGATATACCAAGGGTTGCTGAATTAATGCCAATTTTGAATCTGTGCTGGAGTGCCCCACTACAGCTTGGCATTTGTATTTATTTGCTTTGGCAAATATTGGGGTCGGCTATCCTGGGTAAGCTCATGCAATAAAAGCAAAAAAAAGAAGGATAAAAATTAAAATTGTGTTGATTTTTCTATACAGCTGGATTAGGATTGATTCTCATTCTATTCCCAATCAGTGGAATCATAATACTTCAACTAAGAAAACTCCAATTTTCTTCTATGCGATTCAAGGATGAACGAGTCAAGAAGATTGCAGAAATTTTGGCAGCAGTAAAAATAATTAAGCTCCAAAGGATAAAAATTAAAATTGTGTTGATTTTTCTATACAGCTGGATTAGGATTGATTCTCATTCTATTCCCAATCAGTGGAATCATAATTCTTCAACTAAGAAAACTCCAATTTTCTTCTATGCGATTCAAGGATGAACGAGTCAAGAAGATTGCAGAAATTTTGGCAGCAGTAAAAATAATTAAGCTCCATGCTTGGGACCCTCAATTTGAAAATAATGTAATCAAAATACGAGAGGATGAATTGAAAATTTTAAGAAAAACAGCAGGTCTTAATGCGGCTATGGTTTTCATTTGGACATGCACGCCATACCTCGTGTCATTGGCTAGTTTCGCGACATTTATTTCCCTTGATAAAGAAAATGTTCTCAGTTCTAAAACTGTGTTTGTGGCTTTAACTCTGTTCAACATGATGCGAGTCCCTTTATCAACTCTACCGACTGTCATGAGCGGAATTATCCAAGCTATCGTGAGTTTGAAACGATTGGAAATTTCCCTTGATAAAGAAAATGTTCTCAGTTCTAAAACTGTGTTTGTGGCTTTAACTCTGTTCAACATGATGCGAGTCCCTTTATCAACTCTACCGACTGTCATGAGTGGAATTATCCAAGCTATCGTGAGTTTAAAACGATTGGAAAAATTTATCAATGCTGAAGAAATTAGTTCAAATCCAGAAATATCCAGAGACGAAGAAAATAAAATTGTTGTACAAAATGGGTCATTTTCTCGAGATTCTGCAGATGGCGCTCCTGTGTTGAGCGACATTAATCTCAAAGTCAAACCTGGTTCGCTTGTGGCCATCATAGGAGAAGTGGGCTCAGGAAAATCTTCGCTATTTGCTGCTCTAAACGGAGAAATGCACAAGACAGGAGGTTCTGTAAATATACATGGTTCAATGGCATGTACAGCTCAACAACCATGGCTTCAAAATGCAACAGTCAGAGAAAATATTTTATTTGGTAAAAATTTCAGTCCTTGCAAATATCAACGAGTGATTGAAGCATGTGCTCTAAAACATGATTTCAAAATTTTACCCTTTGGAGATAAAACAATGATAGGTGAAAAAGGAGTTATGTTGAGTGGAGGTCAAAAACAAAGAATTGCATTGGCCAGAGCTGTTTATTCTGATTCGGATATTTATTTTATGGATGATCCTCTGTCAGCCGTTGATGTTCACGTGAGTTCCCACTTATTCGCCAATGTGATTGGTCCAAACGGGATTTTGTGTAGGAAAACTCGTCTTCTGGTCACAAGTAGTTTGACTCATCTACACCAAATGGATTTTATTGTGCTAATGAAAAATGGAAAGATTTGTGAAGTGGGCACTTATGCAGAACTACGAACCAAACTCACAGGTTTTGATTGGGAGGTTAAGGGCGAGGAAAAACCTTCCGAGCAGGAAATATTTTTGAAACGTCAGATGTCAATTAGATGCGAAAGCCCAATGGGCATGGACATGGATGAGGAAACTCACTCTGAATCCGTAGAAATTGGCCGTGTTAAATGGGGTGTTTATCTAAGCTATGCAAAAGCAGCAGGTTGGATGATGTTATTAACAACAATTTCTCTTCATTTGATTTTCCAAGGATTCACAATTTCCTCGAATGTCTGGCTATTGATTTGGTCAGACCAAGCAGAAAATACAAATTCAACAAGAAATTATGAAAATCTAGGTGCATATGCTGGATTAGGGATTGGACAAGGTGAGTTTTGTATTTTATTAATTAGCGTTTTATATTCATTCAAGTTTTGTCTGTGTATCCCAGCACTTTCAATACTTGGTGGAAGCATCGTCCTTGTATTAGGAACTTTGAAAGCTGCCTCAGCCCTTCATTCTGAAATGCTTTGCCGAATCATGAGAGCCCCAATGTCATTTTTTGATAATACGGACAGTGGACGAATCCTCAATCGATTCGCAAAAGATGTGGACACTTGTGATACGATGCTACCTCGAAACTTTAGGGCTTGGTTGATTTGTTTTCTTCATTTGATTGGATCTTTGGGCATTGTGAGCTACACAACACCACTTTTCCTTACCGTAGCGTTTCCAGCTATTTTTGTATATTTTATCCTTCAACGATTTTACATTCCAACCTCAAGGCAATTACGACGCCTCGAGTGTATAAGCCGATCCCCAATATATTCTCATTTTGCGGAATCCCTCGATGGCGTTTCTACGATCAGATGCTTCGCAAAACAAAGTAAATTTGTAGCAGAACTGGAAAACAAAGTCGACACAAACCATGAGGCATATTTTTGCTCAATCGTTGCCGAAGGTTGGCTAGGAATTCGTGTTGAATTGATTGGAAATATTTTGGTAGTTTTAGCTGCTTTGCTCACAGTGCTACGGAGGGATGAACTTAGCCCTGGCTCAGTTGGTCTCTCATTATCCAGTGCATTTGAAATCACTCAAGTTCTGAACATGCTCATTCGTATGTGCTGTGATGTAGAGAATAACGTTGTAGCTGTCGAACGGATCAAAGAATATACCAAAATTGATCAAGAAGCACCTTGGAATTTGAATTTGGCGCCGCCTCATTGTACAGAGAAAGGGTCAATAACATTTGTTGGATATTCAACTCAATACGCTGAGGGAAGGGGTCTCGCTCTTTCTAACATTTGCTGTCATATTGAGCCTGGAGAAAATATTGGAATTGTTGGTAGAGACTGGAGCTGGGAAAAGTACACTGGTCACAAGCCTAATGAGAATTGTAGAAGCATCCTCAGGCTCAATCCTGATTGACGGGGAAAATATTACAAATTTAGGCCTCCATGATCTCCGAACCAGAATTACAATTATTCCTCAAGATACAATTTTATTTTCTGGGACAATCAGATATAATCTAGACCCATCTTTGCTCAAGACAGATGAGGAAATTTGGCATGCTCTAGAATTGGCCCATATGAAGGATTATGTTCAAAATTATGCTCAAGGTCTTGATTACAAAATCAATGATGGAGGATCAAACATGAGCTCAGGTCAACGACAACTATTTTGCTTAGCAAGAGCTCTCTTAAGAAAAACAAAAATTTTGATATTAGATGAAGCCACTGGAGCTTTGGATATAGAGACCGAGAGTCTTATTCAAGAAACGATTAAAAAAGAATTTGAAAACTCAACGGTACTCACCATAGCTCATCGACTCAGTACTATAATGGGTGCAAACAGGTAAAAAACTAAAAATTACAGTTACGCATATATGAATTGATTTTAAAATCAGTACCTTATTCGGGATTTTTATATACAGGGTAATGGTACTCAAGGATGGGACAATCCATGAGTTTGATTCTCCATCTAAACTAATAATGAATCCAAGCTCTATTTTCTACGCAATGGCTGAAGAAGCCAATCTGATTTAATTCAGCTAATCGTTACTACATTTGCTGTTTAATTTAATATAAATCATCTTTGTGATTTTCATCAAAATAATATTTTATACACCGTCATATTAGAAAGTGGTCAAATTTTTTGTAAATTTAATATGCAAAGCTTATTAAAAAATATATAGCCTAGTGGAAGGTGTCGAGGCCTAGATATCCCAGTTCATTGACTTTGCGTTTGACAAAAAATAAAAACAACTTGTTTGTCCCCTTTTTACGCGGAAAGTTCACACTATGAGGACGTGGACTTTTGTCCTCATGCTCTTTGTCTCTGATTTAGTAAGAATACATATGCAAACTGTTTTTGTTTTTCTTAAAATTCCATTCCCAGATCTATTTTTCTAACTATTTCCGTAAACAAGGTCAATGAACTAACACGATGGTTACTGGCAGGCAGTAGCACACAAAAAGTATAAAAAGGCCCATCGTAAACCACTTAGATATCAGTCTCGAGTCAAAACTCTGGACATCCGAAAGGACAAGAAGAAGCAGGTGGTTATCTTCGAAGCTATACCCAAGGACATGATTCTTTCCGTCATATGATTCATCTTTCCTCATGGGTAAAATTGAGATTATTTGAATGTAATTGATTGGAAATGATTTCAATTTTGTATTACAAATTTTGTTTATAGATCGATCCTGTTCTTCTTCTTAACAATTGTTGTTTCTGGTTGGAGAAAAAATAAATTATCATTCTGATGTGAGTGACTTTATTTGCTCCGTCGTATTTTTCTCAAATTGGAGAAAATCCAAAAAAAATGACCCTGCTGCTACTCGTTTTCTCAGCTGCCATGATCTTCATCAATTCTTCGAATTTAGTTGGACAAAATTTTTGGGAGTTCCAGGCGGGAGATGACACAAATGAATTTAATATTGCTCATGAAACACATTTTGTTAAAATAAGGTTTAACCAAACGAAATTATTTATAAAGCTATTATTAATAAAACAAAAACCAAAATTATTCTCTGCTATTACGATTTTTGACGCGATGGTTCTTCAATCAAACGATCAGACTCATTAGGATTTGATTTTCTACATTCTGATGTGAGTGACTTTATTTGCTCCGTCGTATTTTTCTCAAATTGGAGAAAATCCAAAAAAAATGACCCTGCTGCTACTCGTTTTCTCAGCTGCCATAATTTTCATCAATTCTTCGAATTTAGTTGGACAAAATTTTTGGGAATTCCAGGCGGGAGATGACACAAATAAATTTAATATTGCTCATGAAACACATTTTGTTAAAATAAGGCAAATAAATCCAAATACTTTAACCAATCGAAATTATTTTTAAAGTTATTATTATTAAAACGAAATCCAAAATTATTCTCTGCTATTACGATTTTTGACGCGATGGTTCTTCAATCAAACGATCAAACTCATTAGGATTTGATTTTCTAAAAATAATATTCAGATTGAGTAGAACTACATTATAAAATTTTTTATGCTTTGATCGATTACTTGAGTATATCAATATCATAGCCGTCTCTAAGACACAAATGAATTTAATATTGCTCATGAAACACATTTTGTTAAAATAAGGCAAATAAATCCAAATGATTTAAACAATCGAAATTATTTATAAAGCTATTATTATTAAAACGAAATCCAAAATTAATCTCTGCTAGTACGATTTTTGACGCGATGGTTCTTCAATCAAACGATCAGACTCATTAGGGTTTGATTTTCTAAAAATAATATTCAGATTGATTAGAACTACATTATAAAATTTTGTATGCTTTGATCGATTACTTGAGTATATCAATATCATAGCCGTCTCTATTCCAAATCTGTTCTTCTCCAGATGCAAAACAAATGTAAAACAAATTGTCAACAAAGAAGATCAGAGCGGTAGTTAAAAATACCCATCTCCAGTCATTTAGATTTCCCTACCATTGAAATAATTTATAATGAATTTTAGGGATTTTATAAATAGGATATATTATTTTGTACTTACCCCATCCTTCATAAGCAGTGCAAAAGTATATGGTTGTAAAAATTCACCAAGTTGTGAAATTGTTTTGCCAAATCCAACTAAAATTCCAACATGGTTGGGGGAAATGTCAACGTAATTAATTTGATAGCCAGCATAAAGAAATCCATTGAATCCAATAGCAATATTAAGTAAAATCAAATTTGAAATCCTATCGCATCCAGCAATAGAAACTGCAATTAGGGCAGCTGCCGGGATCCAGTGAGCTGAAGACAAGCAAGAAGGAAACTTATTATAAAATTGACTTACTCCATAAGTTTAAAATTTATACAATATACCAATTGTATTGCAAATTTTCCGAACTAGTGTTGTACTAGCAATTTTGTTTCTGCGTAGAGCATCAGCACAGAATCCAGCAACTAAAGTTGCAGCCGTCATTAAAATATATGGCAATGACGATAACCAACCACTCTGTATGTAAAATTGTAAATAAATTTAGCCGTGGGTATAATTTTTAAAACCTAAAATAAAGCACTATATTTACATCAGCTGGGCCAAAATTTAGAACATTTTTCATATATGTTGGTAACTCTGTTGAAATTGTATTCCAACCCCAATCTTGACCAATTTGTGCGATCGTGATTGCCGCAACTGGAAGTGACTTTGCAATTTTTTCCCAAGGGATGGGCACAAAAATCTATATCACATTTCAATGAATTTATTCACAATTTTCAACATCAAGCTTTAACTCTGGCTTACCGGAGAAGATTGCAGCCCAATTGTATTTTGAATATAAGTTTTCTCACTCTCATTAATTCTCGGATGCTTTGCTGGTTCATTAAAAACAAAAATTTGCCAAAATACAAACCACACTATCCCAAGAAGTCCAGGTATATAAAATGTAGTGGGCCAACCACCCAGGAATCCTGAACTAATTAAGAGTCCATACAATGGAAATGTTATTCCAGCTCCAAGTCTATTTCCTATAAGTGCAAAATTTATTATAAGCCATCCGCATCCGAATCTAAGATTTTAGACTCAATTACCAGAATAAGTAATGGCTCCAAGTTTACTTCTTTCCAAAGGTGGAAGCCACTTTGATAGGAGACAATGGATAGACGGGATTGACGTACCCTTGATTTTCCATATAAAGTTATTTCTACTATTTTAAATAAATTTGTAAGTAATCGGTACCTGTGCAAAACCTTGTAGAAATCGAATGATCATAAGAAAACCTTTTCCACTCCAAGCAGCCAAAGGAGTAAGAAGTGCTAGGAGGGCCATTGCCAATATTCCAAAACCAAACGGAGCCTTACCACCAAACCGATCTGCAAGGAATCCTCCTGGTATGAAACCAAATACCATTCCACCACTATACATTGAAAATATGATGCTTTGATCTCCTACATCCCAATCAAATTCATCAGCCATCAGAGGAATTGGATCTTGCTCAACTTCAGCGTTAGAGTTAGTATTTGGGCAAATGACAGTGTCGACGGTAGTAGCATTACTTGTGTTTGAATTAGTTTGTTGTAAGGAAAGTAAATGGACGAGTGGTTTGTCACCAACCATGCTGACCATGGAAAAATGAAGATTTACACGTAATGAATTTGACGTCATTAGACCCAAAAAACCTAAAAGGACTAATATATGGCGAGACCCAAATCTTCCAAGGGTTTGACTTTCTGCCTGGGGTGACGGGGGATCTAAAATAATAAAAATTAAGTAACTTTGGATTTATTTTTATTATAGTATAACTTACAAAATCCGGATGACTTCAAGAAATCTTCAGAGCTTTCACTACGCATTTTATCAACTGATGGTAAAATTCACTTCCTCCTTAGTCTGGCATTGCGTTTCTGAAATTCAGACTCGTTTCATTTCCCCGGACGCATACGCAACCACAAAA
>WJEZ01001448.1:0-17498 GCA_009869925.1 Thalassaphorura encarpata
GCCTTGGATAATCGGAGCTACAAATGGCGAGGGACTTCTTGGCGCTGGATGTAAGAAAAATTGAAGTTCAAAATATTTTATTCGCGAACATGATTTTAAAAATTTTGTTATCCAATTACAGATTTACTGAAAAAGCCAAAGAAGCTTTTGTCTCTGGGTAAAGATTGGAACACCTATGCACCCATCATCTTTGACTACAAAGACCATCCAAATCGTGAAAACATTTCCAAAGCAATCATGGAAAAATATTTCCCAGATCGTAAAATGACTGCTGCAAGTTTCAAGAGCATTGCTCGTCTCTACTCGGACAATGCCATGTTTTGGGGAATTGACAAATCAATCAAACTTCACTCAAAAGTTGCACCTGTCTACCCATATGTTTTCACTTATGAAGGGGATTCTGGACTCACGAATATTTTGCTAAGAATGATGGGAGGATTGCCTAGACTCGTAGATTTTGGAATTGGAACAGTACGGAGATGGGCAGAAGGCAAAATGTGTAGAAGTTGTATTGCCCAACACGGTGTGTCTCATGCTGACGAATTAGTTTATCAATTTAATATTCCAGTCATAGCAGATGAAATTAGCCCTGGCTCTGAAGACTATGAGTTTTCTAAGAGCATTCATCAAATTATGGATGTCGTTCGTGAAAAATGGGTAAGCTACAGTTAATTAATTTTTAATTAGTAGCTAAATATACTATAATTTGTCATTATGGCTTGATTCACAGGAAACCCAAGGATTTTATGGGAATACGATGGGCATCAGCTGAGAATACATTAGAAAATCCGGATATAAAGTTCCTAGAGTTGGATGATTCTCCAGAAATCATGGCAGAGCCATTTAGAAATGTTTCAGATTTCTGGGATTCTTTAAAGTTGAATGCGTAATTGTTAAAATGTTAAATGAATAAAAAATTGTTATAAAATTTAAGTACGTAGTAATATTTCGTTCACATGTTCGTTCAGGCTGAATACATTTAGTTATAATAAAAATAATTTTGATATGAGAACTTTCAAACAAGTAACATAACCAGTAATATTTAATGGTGTGAATATTCATCCGATCTAGATCTAATTCTGACCTTCGACAAAAAATTCTAAAATGGCAATTGTTTAGCCTTGTAATGACCGTAGGCAAAATTATTCCATCTTTTTTTTTAAAAAAACTACGGGCTCAATAATAGTCAGCTTATAAATTTGACAACAATTCTTGGAAATTTTAGTTCCCAGAAACTTGTTGCTTCTTTGTGGCCGCGCTTAGGGAGCCAAATAGTGGAGGAGGTTCTCCTTCGTCTCCGTCGTCCTCCCATATCGTAGATGGATCTCCCTGAGCTCGTTTTTCATCAAATGTGGTAGAAATGTCGGTGAATAATGTTGCAGACAAATGATCGATGCATTGACTAAAATTAAAACAAATTGATAATGACCAAACCTAGTATTTCGTACTGTAATGACTTTTCCAGAAAATAAACTCACTTGATAAGCCTCGTTTGGATCATTTGACAAATTTGCTGGTGGTCTGATTGGAGTTTCAATCAAATACTTTTCAGGGAGTAAAAATTTTGTCAATTTACGGAGATCCACATTTCTAACCACAGTAAAAGCTTTGCGAGTCACCATTTCAGCATCAAGTTCACTCAAACTGCTAATTCGTTGCGATTCTGCCCTAAATAGGAATTTAGTACTATAATGACTTTTTCAGAAAATAAACTCACTTGGTAAGCCTCATTCGGATCATTTGACAAATTTGCTGGTGGCCTGATTGGAGTTTCAATCAAATACTTTTCAGGGAGTAAGAATTTTGTCAATTTACGAAGATCAACATTTCTAACCACAGTGAAAGCCTTGCGAGTCACCATTTCAGCATCAAGTTCACTCAAACTGCTAATTCGTTGAGATTCTGCCCTAAATAGGATGATACATGAATTCGTCCACGTCAGTATAATTTAATCATTTAAGAAAAACATTTCACTGTAGATAGTTTGTTGTGTGAATTACCGAGGAGCAGATGCAACCATCATTGCAAAGTCTTCCTCCTCCAGTTCATTCAAGTCAGGTATGAAATCCTCTCTATCATCATCTAATCAAATAAATATTTGTACACTCTAAGTCAAATGCGATAAGAAACTTAATTTATCACCTACCAAAAGATTCCAGTGTTCGTATACGAGATGTTCCTGGTCTGAAACTGTTTCTGCGAAAAATAATGAACGAGAATAAAATTCCGAATTATTCCTACTTTCTAACTAAATTTTTTTTACCCCATAGAAGAGGTTGGACGAACTCCCCAAGATGTTCTCACTCGACCGGCTGTCTGCAATTGAGCATAAACTGAAATTAACATCCATGGTAAATAGATATACATATTTATAATTTTTAATTGGTTTTACCTTAGGCTTATTCTGACCAAATCCAGAAGAGAGAGATGTGGCAGCAGAATTTTCAGGAATTCCTCCCAAGAATCCATTTCCAGATGCGAAGGAATGCGGCGATCGACCTGCTCTTGCTGTCGAAAGGCGAGATGTAGTCGGTCTTTGCTAAATGGTGGTAAAAAGTTGCAAAACCAATTAATGATTTTTAACTACAAAAACGCTTTAAAAATGGAAATTACACAACCAAATAATGCCAACTCTTACATCATCCAGTAAATCTTGAACTGTGAATGATTTTAATGACTCTAAGAATTTATCGTCCATTTTGTTTTTGTTGTCGTGGCGATGATGATTAGTTATCAATAAAAACTTACAACCCAAAGTTCATTCGACTAATCCATAGGTAACTTTTATTTCCGTAGAAAAATCGATACTTTTGAAATTCGGTTTGTTGTGCCTACGTGTTTACCGTTTCTAAGGTTACAACTTTGAGATACAAATGTAATATCCAGCACCCTATTCCTAATGTAGCAAGAAAATCTTTATGTACAAGTGCAGCTTTACTTGCCACACATGGGGTAATGCGCAAACCATCAGAATTTAATAGCCAAATGTTTTTCTATTAAGAAATATAATCGGTGATATTTTTAAAATGTACTGTATTGTATTTTCTTTTTTCAATAAGGTTATATACAAACTATTTTATATTACAACTAATGTTTTTCAATTCCCACTAGGTTTAAACTTAGATCCCATAACTTTTGTTCCATGTCAGGATCTGCGTTTAATATTTTCTGTGCCTCGGGCCATGTACTGTTGTAGCGATGCATTTGCCCTGATTCTTTACCGCGTATCTTGGAAAGAGCACAGTGCAAAATTGTTTCCGCTCCCTGGACAAAAATATATGTAAAACTTTCATGAAAACAAAAGTGTTCAAAAATGATTTTGCTCTAAATTTCAAAGAATTTACCTTTTTAGGTCCAGTTAAAAATGGAAGTGTAGCCGTAAATCTGAGAGCTTTGAGAAAACCTTTTAATCCAGTATTATTTCTGTATACTCTCGTACGAAGAACAATTCCTGGGCATAAGGAATATGTTGTCACTCCACTTCCTTGCAATTCTTTTGCCAATCGACTCATAAAGTACATTAGAGCCAACTTGGAATTTGCATACGGTCCAAAATTTTCAAACCCGAAAACTCCTCTATTTCTCCAGCATAAAATCATCTGGATCAAGTTCCGCATATTGAAAACTCAAAGAGGCAGTTGAAACGATTCTTTAAAAATAAATCTCAATTATTGCTCAGTTGCAGGGCAGGCGCACGAAAGAAAAAATAAATTTTGGTGTTAGTGTACCTGCTAGGAGCACCTTTCTTTATGAGATCCAAAAGCAGCATTGTGAATAAAACGTGACCCAAATGATTGATTCCCATATGAATCTCAAATCCATCCTTTGTTACTCTTCTGGTTTTGTCACCAAATAGAATTCCGGCATTGTTGATCAGAATATTTATATGTGAGAACTTTTCACGGATAGTCTGCGCACATTTACGAACTGAACTTAAATCACCAAGGTCAAGGTCAACAATATCCTGTAGTAAAGAAATTCTAATTTAGTCCGGCTCTGTTGTAAATTTGATAAACTTTTCAAATAAAAGAAAATAAATTTTATACCACATTAGAATTGTTGGTTTTCTTTTTGATTTCTTCCATCGTAGTTTGGCTCAATTTTCTCTCGGATCCTGGACATGCGATCACAACAATGGCTCCTCTTTTGGCCATTGCAAACGCAGTCGCTCTTCCAATCCCTGAATTTGCTCCAGTGATTACAACGATTTTCCCGGCCACAGGTTCCTCATCAGTAATGTCATAAGATTTTCGTTTGGCAAGAGCCAGGTCGGTCAACGCAGCAAAGGAATTTTTCGTGCTATCCAATGGTTTTGTCATAGTTAATTTGATATATAAATTAGAGATCCCTTATTATCACGAGCTAATTTTAAAATTGTTGAGCAGGCAAGCTCTTAAGTCAGAACTTCCTTTTGTTATGAATGAATAATGAATTGATGGTTTGTTATTCAACTTTATATAATGTTTTAAATAATTTTTTGCCATTGATGTAATCGATTTGTTGCACCTTAATTTGGTTAAATATTTTTCTTATTCCGCTTTCATGGTTCAATTAATACAACTTTTTGAATTAGAACGTAGTCAATGATTAGAACTGAAACTGCTACACCAAAGGTACAACGATTGCAAGTGGGATTTTCTTGAAATAAATTTACTAATTGCGGATCTTACCTTGGGAATTTTCTCATAATTTTCGAGTCCAGATAAGATTATGATTAAATCACCGAAAATTTTTAGGCACGAGCTAAAAATTGAACAAATTGCCAGCCAATTAAAGAAAAAAACTAACTTGTTCTCTGAAAACAATTTTTGCACTGTTTGATTCATTCGGTTCAAAGACTTTTTATTCTCTTGGATAAATTTGTTCATATTAGTTAGTGTAGCTTACAACAATAAAAATTTTAATGACGTGACGTGAGAACTGTGAAACCTGTTGTAGCGCAATAGATATTATCTCTCGTATTAATTTTCTTAAATATCCTTACCCGTGGGAAAATGCCCTACCTAATCTTAACAGAAATCACCATCTCGAAATTTATTTCAAAACTTAAGATTTGACCCTGATCTTGACTGTAATTCAAACTCTGTCGGTGTTAGGGATTTGAAATGTAATGAAGAAGAGTCGTATTCGTATTTCCTCCCACAACTTCCCTTGTAGTTCACATAAAGATCTAAATTAAAAAAAATAAGATGTAAGGGAAAGCCCTATAATAATAAAAATGGAAATGTACTGATGAGAAATGGAAATATCTAATTCACCTGGGTTACAACGAACAGCACAGCCCAGAGCACATTCATTTGGATAAGTGATTGAGTCAGAGCCACAAACAGGGTAGAGGTCATAATTGCAACTGCAATTTTCAAAAGGGTCACAATGATGATTTTCTGGAACGGTAACAGGAGCTCCGGGCGGAACGTCAATCAATGCAGCAGGCGTTGGATTTTGATGAATTGGTTCTGGCTCTGGCATATCCCTTGTCATGTTGTCGTTGCAAATTCCTTCATGCAGAATTTGAGTCACTGCTATTGCAAATGATTCAAAATTTAATTAATATTCTTTACTTGTTCCAAAGAATTTTTGTTACCATTGTGTTCCTTTTCTTGCAATCCTTTCGTACAATTAAATTCACAAAGATTAAAATAAGTCGTTCCGTCAGATCCACAATGTGGATCATGCTCCTCATCAGAAACGCAATGATGACAAGAGCTCTTTTTTTCTGAAATGGAAATGTAGGCAGAGCCCTGCACCAGGATCCAGAAACTCGCAATGCAATAAAATGCAAGAAACTGATATTTTATTCCTTTCAACATTTTTTTAACAGCAAATATCTCAAAGTGTAAAGGAAATTTTCATCAGAAAAATGTAAATATTGAAATCAAGTAGCCACTCCTATTTATTCAACATCCGACTGAAATCATCGTACGCAAATACTGACTGCGGTTTGGTTTGTCTGACCACAGTACAGCAGGAATTTCCAGGATATTATATTCCAATTAAATTTTATTAGAAACTACGCAACGTGTGGATGGATGGAAATAATAATATTGATGATGCATTATTTTCCCCCTGCAGTCCTACTTTTCGATAGATTGAATTTCATTCATGCAGCTAATTAATAAATCAAACCCCCCGAACCCCTCGAAGTAAAGCAAACTAATTTCCAGGACTATGACCAAAATATTAACCTAGCCAGCCTAATAGTAGGATACTATGAATTAATAGTTTCTGTTGAAAGGTTGAAACTCCGATTGCTTAATTCTAACGAATCGTGTCGCATAACATGGCATATTGCATTGAATGAAATGACCATGACACAAAATACAAATACAAATACGCATTGCTTGACATACATGACAAATAATTTTTAAGCAATGATAAAATTACAATTATTAGAGATTTAATTTACTAATTTATTTAGTTTCAAAGAAAAAATACAAATTAATAATTTTATCACATTGAGTGAGATTGTCGGGGTAAGGTAAAAGTGTATGCGGGGAAAATCCGGGAAACTCATTCTGCCTTTGATTATTTTTTACGACTGATGTTCGTTAAATTATTTTCGGGAGTGTTTTTATATAATTTTGCGTCTAAATTGGTAATTTCGATTCGTCAAGACTAATTGTAATTTTATAAACATGGATTCCATGCATCAGCAGCAAAAGGCAGAACGACCAGCCTGTGCAAAGTGTGGATATAGTGGACATTTGACCTATCAATGCAGAAATTTCATTCCAACACAACCAAACAAGGTGAGTTAAATATAATAATTATTCAAATCAAGTTAACTTAGCTAATTATAGTCCAGAAACATGTGTTTAGTATTAATTGTACATTTAGTGCAATGTTTAATTTATGATGATAATGTTTAGTTTATTTAATTACTATGTAGTACTATGTTGAAATTATTTACTCCTTAAGCCAACAAATTATTAATCATGCCGGAATTTTGATGAGTGATATACTGTAACAAAAGTATTTTTGATTATAGGCGATTTTGCTTGATGTGAGTAGTACTTCCAGTGAATCTGAAGACGATTCTACCCCACCAACACAACCAAACAAGGTGAATTAAATATAATAATTATTCAAATCAAGTTAACTTAGCTAAGTATAGTCCAGAAACGTGTGTTTAGTATTAATTGTACATTTAGTGCATACTATGTTGAAATTATTTACTCCTTAAGCCAACGAATTATTAATCATGCCGGAATTTTGATGAGTGGTAATGCAACAAAAATATTTTTTGTGTATAGGCGATTTTACTTGATGTGAGTAGTACTTCCAGTGAATCTGAAGACGATTCTACCCCCTTGACGCAACTACGTGCAGCAGAACTCAAGGCAAAGTACAGAGAAATGAAAGCAGCAAAGAAGAAGAAAAAATCAAAAAAGAGAAAACATCGTCGTTCATCTTCTTCTTCTGAATCGGACTCTGATTCTCCATCTCCACCTTCCAAAAAGAAGAAAAAAAGTAAAGAGAAGGAAAGAGTAAAAGATAATGAACGGGAGAAGAAACACAAACATAAATCCGAATCCGGACGATCCACGTCGTCAACATCGAAAAGAGATTCAGAGAAGAGGAAAGACAGGGTCAGAGATAGAGATTGAGTGAAGATGAAAATACGTGTATAATAATTTAATTTATGACTAGGTAAGATTCTTGTATCTTCTCTACTTGTTGTGTTGCTCATTAAATAGTTTAATATCTTATACTATTAACGTGTGTTTAAGTGCCGGTTTCCTTAATTAGCAATTGGCATTATTATTGGTACTCCTAGGTTCATTGTGTAGCCAGGACAAACGAGGCTGATCCCTCCATTAAAGTATTTGCCAAAGTTGCTTTGGCCTTGTGATCCATAAAATAAAGTCCTCCAATTTTGCATCGAATCGGTAGCAATGCTTGAAGCTGAAGGGTGAAGTGCTTTCTTTCTTGACGACTTACTTTAACCCTCCATGCTAAATTCTTAATAAATGATGTTTTGAAGTCAGAAGAATTTTCAAACACATTTGATGTAACATAGGCCCCAGCCATTAGATATAGGGAGCCTGATGCGGCTACCGTAAGGAAAATGGTGGTTCCAATGAAAGAAACGTGCATGAATCTGATGGAATGAGAGAAACTAATCATAACCATAAAGATCAAAATAAATTTGAGTCCGGGAATCACTGATTTTCCCAAACTATGAACAACAAGTGCATTGAGAATGAACAATTTCTTGTGAAGACTAATTGACTCGTCGCATTTGCGTTCACTGCCCTGGACCTTGATTTGATCGGCTGCTGACCTAATCAACAAGTGCATTGAGAATGAACAATTTCTTGTGAAGACTAATTGACTCGTCGCATTTGCGTTCACTGCCCTGGACCTTGATTTGATCGGCTGCTGACCTAAAAACCGAAACAAGAATTTCTAAGGAATACGATCATCAGGCATAAAATATTTTATATAAAACCTACCTGACTATTTTCATCCAGAATTGCGTTATAAGAAAATGAATTACAAGAAGGACGAGTGTCATTTGAAGTAATAAGAGGCAATTGATCAAACCATAAATTTCGAATACATAACACGCTGCAAGTGAAAGCCCTCCTTGCCATCTTTTTGGAATGACCGAGTAAAGATGAATTGGTGTGCACGGTTCGTAAAAAAACCCAACGGTAACCAACAAAACTCCAAAAAATAATATGTAAATTAGCAAGACTAGTTGTATCCGTGCTCTGATCTTTGGTGATAGATGAGTTTTGCCAAGATACAAACGTCCTAAAGCATTATTGAAATGTTATCTAAAGGTCATTAAGGTCATGTTGCCTCACTTACCCGCATTGTAGTTGAATAGGAGGAGATGATAGACAAAGTCTGCAATATCATTCTTGTAAAGAATGTAATTTCCATGTAGCAAGAGAAGGGTATTGGCAATCAGCAACGTATCTGTAAAATTAGCTGCTATTCCAACTATCTCTTCTGGGTCTGACTTTTTGAATTCTAATAATGTTGCAGGTATTCTGTACATTACAAAAATCCACTTGATGAGAGTAGGTACAAGATGTATAATGGAAATAATTCTTTTTCTAACAGATTTGGTTGATTTTAGTTGGATTACGGAATGGTCTTTGGAGAAACTCATTTCTAAAAGTCCAACTGAGCACACAAATTTAAGATATTTTTCTACCATCTTATGTTCAAGTAATGTTAACATTTTGCAGACGTGTTTGCAAAATGAATGAGACTTGGATTTGATTCAAATAAAAATTAAATGACACTCGATCAACAGGACGTACTGCCTGAAACGTGAATTTCGTTGTAGTTGAAAATTGAGAGCAAATCTTAATTTTTATAGTGGCTGCTAAGATTTTGAAACTTTACGAACTTCATGCCTTCTGTACAATTTGGATATACATTTCCCCCATAATTAGGGGTTGAAATTTAATCCAGACATACAATCAATCATGTTTTATATATGTCCTCATTTGCTTCAACTCAGCCCATAACGGCAGTCAATATTTAATATTTCGCATAACACGACAGGTAACACAAAATACGGCATTGTAATTTACAGCTTATTTAGCTTCCACTCAATTACGACACTCAATATCTGGACTCATCATTCATTTAATAACATGTTTCGAAGTTGGTAAAATAAATATCCGTATTTATTATTGGAAGGCATATTGGGTATTAATTTTGTCTGTTGTTAGTTTTANCTTCCACTCAATTACGACACTCAATATCTGGACTCATCATTCATTTAATAACATGTTTCGAAGTTGGTAAAATAAATATCCGTATTTATTATTGGAAGGCATATTGGGTATTAATTTTGTCTGTTGTTAGTTTTACAGATTTGTTGATATTTGTATAACTATTCAAATGTCATGGCCAGTGAAACAAACACCTACTTACATTTAATGACAGTATAATAGGAGATATTTGGATTTAGGGAGATAAAACTCTGCTCGTCATTATTTACCTTACTTAATTGCAATCACGAACGGACAAGAACTGTAGAATTAATGAACAGTACTTATATTTTTAGAATGGGTGTGGAAAGAAATTTGTAAAGATGTAGAAACGATAGATGCCACATACAAATTTTATTTTATTATGTCCACATTAGTCTTATAGAGAAATTTCTGGTTCGACTCAATAATCGGGAATATGATATCAGAATTTAATTTAATTGCGAAATCTCACGCGTAATTCTAGGTGCCAACCAAATTATTAGGACTACAGAATTGATGTGGCAAGTATATTTAATTGGGACTTCGAACATGTCCTTTGAAATAGTGATAAATAGGAATCCATTAAGTATGAAACGTAATTAGGTGTTGAGCAAGGAATGCGTAAGTGTGTCATTATTATAGCACACTAATAATTCAGCCATGTCTACGAATCTACACGGAACGGATTGTTTCAATGGGTTATCAGGAATAAGAAAAGAAAATATATATATATATCCTGACTTCTATTTTATTCTTTTAAAGTACAGTATGATTAATTCTTGCTATAATGCATGATTGAAACTTCATGTATCATTATTGGATCTTAATGGCTTAAGACTTAATGGGAAATGAGACAAGAAAAAATCTTTCTTGTTCACGCCGTGAAATATATCTAGAGTACGTCTGATTTTTCAGATTGGTAGTTTGCATGGAATGGAGCAGACTATAAAAACAATTCCTTCGGGTACGATTAAATAACCATCAGTCTTTTATCTCTGTTTCACGCAAAAAACTCAACATAGGTAGAAGCAGGAATGCACATTGGCTTGGCTTGAACTTTTCTTTAGCCCATTTGTCCCGGACTCTGGATCTCTGAATGCAATGACGACAATACTTTGTCTAATGTTACAAATGAAAGTACAACAATAGAACACGTTGTAATATAAGAACTCTGGAAAATTGCAATCTAATCTTCTCTTCTCAGAAATTCCAGGTGTCGTCTTTATGTTCAATTAGATTTTTTTATTTTTTGCAAGTCCAGGTCCACAGAAATGATTTGTCCATGACCACCGACTGACTCATCTTGCCATTTGCCATTAGCGTTGGAATTCTCCATGCAAATGCAAATGAAGACATGCCTTTCGTATAAAAGCATCAAAATCTTTTCATTCTTCCATCAATCAATTTTAAACAGACGTCTCAAAATGAAGTTACTTTTCGCAGCTACGTTTTCTGCTCTCTTGGTCTTGGCCTTGAGCCAGTCCTATGGAGGTAAAAATTCGCAATATTGAAGTTTTGTCGAGTTAAATTTCAAATTTCAAATTATTTCAGGTCAAAGATATGCGCGCCAAGGGTATGGCGGAGGTTGGGGCGGTGGTGGTGCTCCAGTGGTTCAACCACATAGACCACATGTGCATAAGCCACACAATCATGGTCATAATCATGGTGGTGGTGGTGGTTACGGAGGCCAAGGTCAAGGCGGATACGGAGGCCAAGGTCAAGGCGGATACGGAGGCCAAGGTCAAGGCGGGTATGGAGGACAGGGTGGTGGTGGATACGAGAAGCCAATTCAAACCGGAGGAGGCGGTTATGACAATCAAGGGTATGGTGACAAATACGTGAACAAGCAACCTGTCATTCCAGTCAGTGGTGGCTATGGCGGAGGTGAACCCGTGATTGGAGGTGGAGGAAAAGTTCCTGACATCGGCGGGGGTGGCTACGGTGGGGACGTAGGAAAGCCAGGTCAAGGCTATGGTGCCTCTCCAGTCATTGTTGACCCAGTTGTTCAACCCGATGTTGGTGGTGGCTATGGGCAGGCAGGAACTGCTAGTGGTTATGGACGTAAGTTTGCATAAAATTGAATAACAACCATTTTTCATGTAAAAATTTTGTATTTAAATGTGCAGTGGTTTCTCCACAGGTTGAAAATGTCAATATCGCCGATTACAAGAGGGTAGTACAAGTTACGGCGAAGATCGCAGAAGCTAAACCCGTAGATACAATATTCTAATTGTGATATGTAAATTCTAGAAAATATGTGTGAAAGATAAGAACAAGAAATCTTAATATCAACTGTGTACGAATGTCGTTCAAATACTATTTGAGTATTTTTTGTAAATAAAACAAATTTACTGTACGACTTATTTAGAATTTAACGCTGAATGATTTAATGTGGGATTTTTGGGCATGAGATTGCCGAATTATAACTTTGGACTTCTTCAGAATAAAATAAAATTGTATGATACTCTGGTAAATTGCACGTGCAATTTTTTATTCCTTATGCTATGAATGAACAGGGGCAAAAAATAAACATGGAATCTGGATGGCATACAAAGGAATCAGAATTTAAATGAAAGAGCAAAGTACAGGTTGCAAAAAGTTGCATTTTTTACACTTCGGTCTATTATGCAATATCACATAAGATTCTGTGACAGATAGATATATGTACCTAACTTAGCCCTTCCATCTGAATTTTATAGTTTTTTGCGGGCTCAACATCAAGATATTCTGCTCATTAGGTTTGGGAAAGAAGAGTCAAGCTGTGAAGATGATGAGACTATTTTTTACTGGAAGGTATTGTGCCTAGTGTTCTGCGTAGAATTCTTCCATTTTTAGATACTAACTCAAATTTAGCTAGAATTTCGAGTAGTAATGCCTACATCTGGCATTAAGAATCTGATTCTGAGAAATAGTAAATAGAAAATGGTCAATTTTATTAAGAAACACTTCAGGAAAACAAGGAAGGCAAACCAACTTTGAATAATGTAGTCATTTTTTGTCCTGGCTTTCAAAATTGACAAAAATTGTATAATTAGACTTAAAACACCTTAAAAAGTAATAGAAAAAATTATGAATCTTAAATTTAAGTGCTAGATTTTGTGCAAATTTACAGTTTACTTTAAAAGGACAATTTGTTAATACCGAATTTGACTTATACTCGGCTCTGGGTATTACAAGGCATGACGTCAGCAATGGCAAAATGAAAATCAATAAAAAATAAAACAAATGAATAATTTTAGGGTAGGGTGATTCCTGCGAAACTTATACGTTCAATTATTTCAAGCTGGCTTGACGATGTTATTGTGAAATGGAATACTGACGACAATGCAAATTTTACATAATGGAAATGTGTACTGATTAAAAATATTACCCTTAAACCTGAGCTTGAAATGCCATGTACTACAACACTTGTTTACGCAATGTAATATTAGGAACCAATAATGCCAAAAAGAAGGATGGGTATAAATAAATCTCTGTAATTATTCATCTCAATCATTCATAGCCCAAAGTTTGACTGAAGAAAGTCATTTAAGGAGTGAACACAGTCCAAAATTTGTAATGAAATATTTGTGTGTATTTCTTCTCGTGGCAAGTCTCGCTGTTCTAGCGACTTGTGATCTAAATAACCCGAATTCTGATATTCACAGAGAAACTCAAGGAGCTTGGAGGAATGCCGCTGGTAATAAATCAGACTACTATATTTTGCTTTCTTCTCAGAATTAGCAATGCTGAAGAAACTACGTCATTAATTAAAATTTCAGATTCAGATTTGATCAGGAGCAAACGTTTCTTGTTTGGATTCGGTGATCACCATCACCATCACGGGGGGTATGGAGGATATGGAGGATACGGTGGATATGGAGGTAAGCTTTTTTAGACTACTAGATTTTGTTTTCTTCTCAGAATTAGCAATGCTGAAGAAACTACGTCATTAATTAAAATTTCATATTCAGATTTGATCAGGAGCAAACGTTTCTTGTTTGGATTCGGTGATCACCATCACCATCACGGGGGGTATGGAGGATATGGAGGATACGGTGGATATGGAGGTAAGCTTTTTTGTCTGGACTATTAAATTAATACAAAAAACAGAGGAATGACATTTCTAAATTTTTACATGACCAATTATTACTAATTGTAAAGGGTACGGAGGTTACGGGGGATATGGTGGACATCATCATCACCATGATCATCACTACTGATTGAGATCAAGTAACATGGACTGAGCAAGAGGATTCCGGAATTTCGGAGAATGGATTAAACTAAAACTAAACACCCGCATCACAAAGCTAAAAAATTAAAAAAATCTTTGAACCAAAAGTGTATAAAATGAGAGTTTTATTTTAAGCTATGACTTCCACCGATCGAACTAATATTGGCTACAGAACATAAAATATTAAACGAAAGTATGGTTACAAATTCCAAATTAAGCATTTATTACATGAAATTAACTCCGCTTTTGGTGGCTTCAAATTGATGACGAGGAGCACATAAACGTCAATGAGTTTTACTGGTGTCATACAAAAAGGTTTTCAATTCTCAACTGCTTCAAATGTTTCAAGATGTATTGATTTCGCCTGTGTCTTTGAATATTTGTAGAAGAGGGAACTAAAAGTGCCAGTGTCAATATGAAATTAATGGTGCACCTGAGCCTTGACTTGTATATATTCAAAGTTGGTCAACTGCATCGAGTCTTTTTTCGAAGCATTAGATTGATTTTCATGTTACAATCATTTTAATACTTTTGTATATCCAACTTTTTCGTTGCCTTTTTGTATTTGGCAAATGACGCTGTCTGCTGTCGCGACGAAGGATTCCCATCACAGAATTCTGTATAACAATCGATCTTAGCACTGAATAATATTTGAATTTTATGGAACCGATTAGCAACCTGGTATAATTCACAAAATCATCCCACATTATTAATGTCTTAATGTAAAAGAAAGCAGCTCGGAGGGATGGAATGGGAGGAATACACATTTCCAAGAGTAAGACCAACAATGAAAGTCCCCAAAACCCTAATGTTAAATTTATAATTCCCCTGAATTCACGTACAGAAGATACGGATGGGTTATAGCTTGTGTCCATGACCTTGTTCAATTCGTTCGTTTCGTTAGTGTCATTTTCACGAAATTTAGCTAAAAATTCTAGTTGAATGGATTTTCTGCTAATAGCTTGCGTCACACCTGTCCAGAGCTGATAAATCCCACCAGTCATCCATGACCTTGTTCAATTCGTTGGTTTCTTTAGTGTCATTTTTACGAAATTTAGCCAAAAATTCTAGTTGAATGGATTTTCTGCTAATAGCTTGCGTCACACCTGTCCAGAGCTGATAAATCCCACCAGTCCATAAATATGAAAATGTTTTGGATAGAGCCAAGTGGCTTGGAGAAGAGAATGTCCAGAACACAGGTTCAAGTACCAATTTTTCTCTACCGATATGACAACTTCCAATTTTGTGTTCTTCAGTTAAAACCATAGTTTCCGCAATAGCTCGGATCGCATTGGTTAAAGTGATTGAAGCCTTCCGGTCCTTCAAAGCTGACAAAATATATTCAGTCCAGTCTGTGCCTTTAGCAAGATTCGCTGTTAAGTATCAGAATCCTTATAGGATGATCTGGACTTGACAGTATGTTTGCTATTTCCCCAAATTGAAGTAGATGATGTTCAAATGGAAAGGAGAGAGTGTAGTTTGCCTTTGCTAGCATATCAAAAGTATCAAATTTCTTCATGCGACCAGGGAGAATGTGTAGGCTTTGAATCATTCCAGCATATCCGTTACTGATCACCAGACATGCAAATGTCCAACACAAAAACAATCGACACAGTAGTTTCGGTTTCTCGCCCTGAAGTAAGAGAGCACCGATCAGCGTAAAGATGGAGTCCTTCAAAATTCTAGTGGAGGATCTCTTTCCACTTTGTTTAATTTTTGACAAAATTCTAACGGTGGCTGACAACGAAATTATTGAAATCAATGTCCAGAACCAAACGTTTTTGTCCATTGGACTAAGCAAAGCCAAGACACTTGATGTGTGTGATGTTGAATTGGGTTGACAATGAATGAAGGAAAACGTTGAAAATTCTGTCAAGATTCCTGATAAATCATTTGCAGTTTGACCGGAAACGACTCGCCAAGATAGATGGTCTGGACATATATAAGTATAATACGAGGTGCTGTAGAACGCTTGTGATTTAACCTGGTCAGTTAAAGCAATCGGGGTAAAATTATGATGGAAACGAATTGCGTTCGTGACCTTTTCAAACGCAATATATAGATGCTCAGGTTTGTAAAGTTGGTAAAGGCCCATATCAATAGACTGTGCCCAATAATATTGAATATGCTCAAGGCTAATGCCGTAGCCGTAGTAGTAGATCCTCTTGATGGCCACTTCCCATCCATTGAATTTAGCATATGATTTTTGAAGATGTTGAGAAAGTTCGGTAGACGTGGATGGATAGCTTGTAAAATGTTTTAAACACCAGAAGTAATGACCCAAACATTGGCGATGTAATGCAAAAAGTCTACCTCGATCTGTACAGGTCAGGTCATATTCGAACAACATAACATTTTGCAATCCTGCGAATCCCAGTGCATTATTTGGCACTGTTGTGTGGTCCTTAGAATTTCTCATAAATTCTGGTAAAATCATTAAACAGAAATCATATTCCCTCCCAGCCTTCAATACACCAAATGGATTTAGCCGAGATCGAATGTTATTTTTGAAATTTGGATCTGGGCCTTTGGTGTAAGGATTTGAGTTGGTGATGTAAAGACGACAAGAATGACGAAAGTGTTCCCAATGTTTATTGGGATTGTGGAAAGCCAAGAAATTACCCTTGATATAAATTAGAGGAGTTGGACTTGACATACTGCGAAATGCTTCCAAAATCTTACGATCCATTTGACCCAACAGGTCGTGTGACTCCCAGTTTGGTGTAGTTAAAACACTTTGACTAATTATGACTACACCACAATTTCGGAACGGTGATAATACCATTTTCAAAGAATAAATTGTCTGAAATTCTGAATCACCTTCTTTGAAAGCAAAAGTAGTACAAATTTTACATAGAAAATGTAAACTTATAATCAGGGTGAATACAGGAATCATGTTCCCAAAATTTCAGAAAATTATATGATGATTTCGAAGATGAATAGCCAAGTAGTTTATTCTGTCAAATATACACAGAAAATGTAAACTTATAATCAGGGTGAATACAAGAATCATGTTCCCAAAATTTCAGAAAATTATATGATGATTTCGAAGATGAATAGCCAAGTAGTTTATTCTGTCAAATAGTAGCAGACTACTGTACACTATATAGCTTTTCAAATTACTTGTATGTTATAGCAATCTGTTAAAAGCTTCTTATCATTTATAATTTATATACTAATGCATTACTTTCATAAATCGAATATGTATCGACCATACCTACAAATATTATTTACGAAAGTGTTCTTTGTTCTTTCTCTACTTCTACCGACATTCGCATTAATTTTTAATAGTTCAAGGATTTGAGGATAATGCATGCTAAAGTGCAATCATTTCAGACTTTCATTTCATATCAGTATTACTGTATTACGAAATCACAGCATGGAGAAATGACTTGAATTCCAGGTGTTTGGTTTTCCATTCCTTTAGATAAAAATTTTAGAAAACAACTCGGTCCAATATTTCAAATGTTTAGCATTCTATTGAAAATTTTTTAGTTAGAACGATTAATTGGTCAACATTTATTCCGCTATTACTGACAGTAAGATTTCGAAATTAGTACAAAAAA
>WJEZ01001449.1:0-17496 GCA_009869925.1 Thalassaphorura encarpata
ATATGAAGATGCATGTAGACTTATGTGTAATTTACTGGTGCTTTGTTGACTGCGGAATGAGGGTCAGACTTTACACCATATGAAATTAATGTATTGAGGGAAAATATTCGAATAGTATATGTAGGTAGCTTATTCAATTTCAGTTCTAGTGTCACTCGTCAATGCAATTTAAAAATTATATTCAATTCGTAATAATCCACCGGGTCTATTTCACGTTCAGTCAAGTAGTACCAAATAATTTAATTACTTAATGTCAATTAGCAATAAATTATGTCAAGATTAAACGCACATCTTTACATGTTTGCCTGCCTCAGATTTAATATATTGTGTTGTGTATGTTCTACAGTATATAATCGAGACCTTCAATGCGTGAAATAAATAAACTCAATAAGTTTTGGTTCTCCTTCCTAAGATCAAACTATTGTTGGGTTGGGTTTGTGGATTTTTTTTTATTGAAACCAAACGAACAACAATACAGCACAATGACAATGGGTTAATTACAGTAATTACATGGATTCAATTTTTATGTACACAATTTTTTTACACTAGCCCCATTAGCCAGGGTGGAGATGGCATGGCAAGGCTGGGGCGACGACAGGGACAACAATGGGCATGTAATCACCACTAATTTTCGGAAACTATACGTTCATCTATTTTTCCTCAGCTCAGGTCAAAGTTAGGTACTGGGTTTCATAGCAGTTTAAATTTGAAATGACGAAATGACATGACACAAGGAGGTTAAAGTTAAAATTAGCATAGCATGGCTAAACCTAGCAAAGCAAGGATTGGTTTGCCTACATGCAAATTTAGTGCTAAAGGAAGGAACGGTTTATTTTTTCTGAATTTCCGGTTTGAAATGAAAATCTTTGAAGCAATTAGTGCGTGGAAATGCTTTGCGGGATTTCCGCCTGTCGGCTTAAGTTTTTGCAATCTACTTTTTTTACACAAAATGATCAAATTGAACACTAAACTTGGGAAAAGAAATCTAGCGTAGATTCGAATCAAACTTAATTTCTATTTTTTCTTTTGTCTCAATTCAAATCTCCCAATGCTGTGACCTAATTCCTTAATGCGAATCCAATTTTTATCATCAAATCTACATTGTGCTGCTGTGCATCGATTGAACAACTCACTCAAGAGATGACTATTTTATGGGGAAGAAAGGAAATGGAAATGGAAATCCGATTCGTGTCATAGACAAGGAAAAGCGGGCGGCTTGGCTTGGCTTGACTAAAAGGAAAAGAAAGAAGTATTCTATGCAAATGGATTTTTAATGTTTTACTCGTCCTTCTTTCATTTCTCATCAAGAAATGCAGTTGGAGATTTCGGTGGTGGAAGTGGAGAGCGACTACGAGAGCGCCCCCCTCTCGGTGGATTTGGACTCCCTGGGCGCAAATAATCATTTTTTTCCTCTGGGGAATTCTTTCGAGATGATCCTGAGCCAGACGTTCCTGGTTTGATTGTCAACGTAGACTCCCAATTTCTAAACCTGGAGAAATGAATGAATGATCAAAAATATTAAAATTGGGTGTTATTGAAAATTAAGTTCAGGCTGAGCTGAGCAAGTTGAAATCTGAAACTTCCGTTCTTCTAAATTTTATTGGTTCAGTGATTTGATTTTCTTGTTTACCTAGTATGTTGGAAAGTTAGTTTTAATAAGAGATCTTGTAAAATTGGATAATTATTATTGAAGATATGACCAAAAATATTAAAATTGGGTGTTATTGAAAATTAAGTTCAGGCTGAGCTGAGCAAGTTGAAATCTGAAACTTCCGTTCTTCTAAATTTTATTGGTTCAGTGATTTGATTTTCTTGCTTACCTAGCATGTTGGAAAGTTATTTTTAATAAGAGATCTTGTAAAATTGGATAATTATTATTGAAGATAAGAATCATCACAGATTTTCAAAGCTCTTGATACAAAATATGACAACTAACAATTATTCGTGGATACAAAATTCTTCAAACCAGAAGATAATCCAACTGATCTTTCAAAAATTATTTAACGCGGAAAGTTGAAAGTTTGAATCGGCATACAAAGAAACAAAGGTCGATTACGTATTAAGCCTAGCCTAGGCTCAGAAATTATAACATAACATGAGAAATGTGTGGGTGTTAGGCCCGTGCGTTGGCCTAGTATTACCTGAAAGGAAGGTCCGTACTGGCAACTTCATCAAAGACTCCATGAAGCATGAATTCTAATGGCCAACTAATCCAAGAGGCTCTGCGAAACCACCACAAAAGAGATCTCATCATCATCCCCACTTGATCAAATCCCATTATTATCTTTCCTTCCTCTAACCACGCATTCTGCCCTGCTCTGGTTTACTCAAGAAAGATGAGATCGATTTTCTACTTTTACCCTCTAGGGCCTCTTTTCACATTCTCTCACTATTTTCCTTATAACGACATGACAAAGTAGAGCAATTCAATGCAAAGCAAAGCGGAAATGTTCCTCTTTGTAACAATCGTCATGTAAAACTTACCCTAACCTGTATATTAGAGATTTTATCATACACTGACTGGTTTAAGATAAGGCAAGGCTAACTCTAAATTCCATTTCATTGCATACTATTGATAAATCAGACTCAATCCCCCTTAGTTTAGTAGAGAATTGAGCATTAATAGTAAAGTCATTACTAGTTAGTAACTTTGGAAAGAAATTTTGCATAATGACCCGAAAAATTGACGCTAACTCGCTCAAAGTGATGAATTTTTAATTTTATCAAATCAGTCGAAATTTTTATACTGCCTTCGCTTTTTTTGTTCAAAATATTTTGTATAGGGAGAATTGACTGACGTACAATGGATTTGATGATTTTCCTGCCAAAGCTGCTGATAGACCACCGTGGCCATTTCCATTTCCGTTCTCAGCCGTGGGTGATGGTTTAAGAGCCCTGTTTTCTGGGATCCGATTTGCTTTGACAATTTTTGGATTGTAAATCTTCGGATCACTCACCTAAGCAAGGGAAATGCAAATAAATGTTGAAAATAGATTTGTATGATATTGAAATTGGACGAATTGGTTATCAAATATTGGACTTACCATCCTGACAAAGAATGATCTTTTGTAATTTAGCAAATCCTTTTGTTTTTGCTCGTTGAGATCACGAAGTTTGTCTCCTTGTTCCAACAATTCTTTTTCTTGCTCCTGCTTCCGCAAAAATCCCAAGAGTAGTAGTAAGCAGCACAAAAGTGTGTCAATTGGAATGTATTATTAAAATGTTTTCTTTCGCACTATTTTAATTAATTTTAAGCTTAAAAGATAAAAGTATTCATGTTAGTTAATCAAATGGGATCAAATATCACACATTTAATAGAACCAAATTATATAGTACACACAAAGACAGGCAATCAAACTTTTGGTATTGTGCGTTATGATTCTTATTTGATATTTTTTTGATTGACGTTCTCATGCTCATTCTATGTATTAAGTTGGACATGCAAAAAGTTTAAAATTTACATTCACATTTTATTACAGATTTCCACATGCATTGCCAAACAACGTTCAATTAGATTATTGATTGTTTCATTAATTACATACTACTACTAGGCAAGCGAAGCATGATGTTTAATTGTAGGGGTCAAGTCAATCAAGGACAAAGGTCAAGGTTAGGATTGGAAGGACAGGTCAAATTACCTCTACAAACAAAAAGCAAAAGCAAATCAGATCAATATTAATTAAATATGAATTAATTCATTATGGTAAAAGAGCGCAAGCGAGTAGTGAATTAGAAATTTGCTTATTCATCGTTTCATTAATTACGTACTACTACTAGGCAAGCGAAGCATGATGTTTAATTGTAAGGGTCAAGTCAATCAAGGACAAAGGTCAAGGTTAGGATTGGAAGGACAGGTCAAATTACCTCTGCAAACAAAAAGCAAAAGCAAATCAGATCAATATTAATTAAATATGAATTAATTCATTATGGTAAAAGAGCGCAAGCGAGTAGTGAATTAGGAAATCTTTAGAAGGAAAGAATTAGAAAACCGGGCGACAAGAAAATTCAAAACCTATTTGACAAATTAAGCTAAAAATGGCAAAATTCAGATTATTCAAGTGGAATGAACATGCAAGGAGCACGTTTGTTCAATCTGCGTTTTGGCTATGAGTTTCTTCAAAAACATTTTGTAAATTTGACTGTTCTGGTAAAATACTTCCACTTCGAGTTCTCCACAGCTTGGGGAAAATCATCAACAAATGATGAAACTGGGAATAAACTTCCACTCCGACTCCGAGGGGTAATCGTCTCATCATCACCCATATCCATGGACGTTCTTCCAACAATGTCATTGATTAGAGCCGTTTGTTTAGCCAGGCTTTGCCTACGTGGCAAATTAAGCTCTCTGAAAAGATCTATGACCTCTTGACTTGGACGACGAGCCCCTGGAGTCGGAGTTGGAGATGATGGTGGGGAATCTGCAGAAATTGATGGAATACTCGCCTTTTTATCCAATTCCATCACGTCCCCAGCAAATTGGGCAATCAATTTCCAAGCGTATTCTGAAAATTTCGAATTAAAGGGGTTTTATTAACTTTTTGCATATTTTTGCGAGTGTGATGATTTTTACCCATATCTTTGTCATTGGCGGATTCTCGACAAACGCAGAAGCGGATGACGTATTTGTCATTTAATGAGGCTGGGACCATGTGAATCTTTCCAGAAGCATTGATCGTTGACAACAATTTTTGATTCAAGGTATTGGAGCCTTTCAAGCGGAAACAGACGAGGCCCAACTAATACAAGTGAACATAAATCATTACATTTTCTCCAAAGTTTATCAAAATTTTGCATTTTCCGATAAGAATTGGCCAAATTCCGAATTCCCTGAACGACAATAATTTTTATCCTGAAAGGAAATCGACTTTCCGTCCTATAAATTTGACTTCCTAATGGCTCAATTATTTGGATTCTTGGAATATCAGTTTCACTTCACAATACATTCGGATTCGCAAGGCATAGGCAATGGTATGGCATTAGCCAAATGGATTTCACATTGCATGAGCTTGAGTTGCTTGCTGAAGTATTGACAGGGATTGTTATGCAGAAGCAGAATTCTACAGAATTTTCTTTCAGGTCAACCTTTCGTGGAAAAAGCAAGCAAACTCTGCCTGCATCCACATTGTTCTCCTTGTTATAAATCGAAGAAAAATGTCAGGAGCAGGATTTCCCCTGACTAGAAAATTGAGACAGTTTCCCAAACAGGGAGCAATTTATAAAATTCATGGCAAGACGGATAATAGAAAGGATTATCAATTTTCAATCCATCTTCTTCCGCATTACAATACAAATGTCTAGTGAATCTTCACGCTCAAGCTTAAGCCATTTGCATTCACACATTTCTCCCGTTTCACCATAAATTTAATCCAAGTGACAAGTGAGGTCAAATCAAAGGTCATAAAATTGAAATTTTACCTGAACTTTGTTCATGATTTCAAAGCGGTCATCCTTCAACACGAAACTCTCAAAGACTTTAGCCAGGCGACAATGCTCACGAATGTAAGCACGGAGACCCTCAACTCCATAGATCCGAATCACGAACCAAAGCTTGAGTGCTCGGAAACGACGACTCAAAGGAATACCCCAGTGCTGACAAAATAAAAAACTTTAGCCAGACGACAATGCTCACGAATATATGCACGGAGACCCTCAACTCCATAGATCCGAATCACGAACCAAAGCTTGAGTGCTCGGAAACGACGACTCAATGGAATACCCCAGTGCTGACAAAATAAAAAGAATTAAACTCATATAAGCATTAGTAATAGTCAGTTAGGTTGTATGTGTCTATTGTAATGACTGACTGAGCTAGTATACTATAAATTATAAACTACTTTTTAAACCAGGCAGACTTTACAAAATGACAAGACCATTCCAGAACCTTACCTTGTTAGTCTCACAGTCATAGCCACAGCCATAGCAATTTCTCTAGTACTTTAACAAAGAGCTCTTGCTTTACTACTTTGCACTAATTATCCCATTACCTCACTCCATTCTCTTTCTATTGTGCTCTAACCGCACTCGGCTCTGATTTTGTTAGACCAGTCAAGATTATTATTAATTGATGGACTTGACGTTCATTTCATTTCAGAGTAATAAAAGGAAAAGACCGAAGCGAGGATAATTTCTAGTCCGTCCGTCCGTTTGATAAGCGAATGAATTAATCGCAGCGGCAGCGACAGTGCCAGTCGTGATAATTATGTGGACTAGACTCATTAACAACTATCCCGATCCCGACATCAAAATCATAACTGTTAATGTTGGAAAATAATAACTGTAATAATAACTGTCTAGCTTAATTGTTTCATTTTCTACTACAGAATGAAATGAAATATGACTCAGATTCTATGGCATGAATGACGTACATAACACAACCTGTCTAGTCCAAGCTTAATTTTATGGATTGACTAGCCCAAACCAAGCCTTCGGCTTGGTTTTCCCCTAGTTGGGGGGAGTCCGTCCGTCCGTTTGATAAGCGAATGAATTAATCGCAGCGGCAGCGACAGTGCCAGTCCAGTCGTGATAATTATGTGGACTAGACTCATTAACAACTATCCCGATCCCGACATCAAAACCATAACTGTTAATGTTGGAAAGTCTGTCTAGCTTAATTGTCTCATTTTCTACTACAGAATGAAATGAAATGAAATACGATTCAGATTTTATGGCAAGAATGACATATAGAACAAAACCTGTCTAGTCTAAAATTAATTTTATGCATTGATATTATTAGATTGCAACTAAATGGTAAGGTCGCTTAGAAATTTGGGATTTCCTTGCTGTTAGGACTTCAAAATCCCAGGTTGTGTGAAGTAACGTTTTAAATAGGTCGAGATTTGCTAAAACTAAATTTGCAATTTAAAATTATGACCTACCCGATAATCAATGCTCTTTTCAGAAAAACTGTGTTGAAGATAAAGTGGATCCACGACCAAAGCTTGAGTCAATTTGAAACGATCCTTCACCCTAAAAAATGGCAAATAAACAAAAATTATCAATAAAATTGAGTTTAGAATTCTTGGCAAAAATAGCTTTAATTCACTCACCACATGCAAGAGCAATCAAAGTTGACGAGGAGCCATTTGTTTGTATTCGTGTTCAAAGACATGGCATGCTGAAATGTACAAAATATTCTATATTTACTATAATTTAGTATGGGCATAAATTTTACTAGTCTCAAATATCAAGTTCATGAGCCTCGCATCGTTCAACAAATAAGATTTACATTAAAATTAACAAAGCTTATCAACAGTTTCTTAGATTGGTTTCTGTTCATAATAAGTTCATGTAAAAAGTAAATCTGTATATACTTCTGCACATTATCAAATACAGCCTTCCTATGGTAAACGAAAATATGTCGAACTCGAAACCTGGAGGAAAAGCGAAAGTTCCACCAAACGAGATGAATTTGTAACATTAGAGCAATGGAGGGGAAACTTTACCTCAATTCCTTCAAAGAGATGGCGAAATTCTGGACAAATCATAGCAGAACCAGCATACGCAGCATCCACATGAAGCCAAACATCAAATTCGTCACAAATGGGTCCAATTTCTTTCAAATTGTCAGCAGAACAACAAGAAGTTGTCCCAATGGTCAAAGAGACAAAGAATGGGACCAATCCGTTCTTCTGGTCTTCTTCCATTGCCTTAATTGTAAAATAAAATAAAATTATCAAATACATGCATGAGTCATAAAACTTCAAATATTTTATTTTGCCATACTCTTCTAAGAGTTGAACCCTGAAGACTAAAGTTTTGATCTGGTTCCAAAATCCTGAGTTTGACGAATGCAATCATAGCTCCTTTTTCAAGACAAGAATGAGCTTCCTTGGAACAATAAGCCATCAACTTGGACAACAAGAGCCCTTCATCTGCATTCGGATTTTTCTTCTTCAACTTTTTAATGGCTTGAGCCCTGGCAGCAAGGAGAGCCACCAAAACACAATCACTCGCACTCGTCTGTCAAATTAATTAATCAAAGAATCGGTGGTAAAATTTCTTCACAGTATAATTTATACGCACAATATTATTTCAAAATTAGGATCTAACCTGGATAACTCCACCGCCTTGTCCATTCTCAGTCAAAGATAAGAATTGTGGTGGAAGTCCCATCATTTTTCCTGCACACAAAAAGTAAAAAGATTCAAAATATTTTACCAGAACCAAAAACGGCCCAAAAATGTCAGACTTGACTAACCAAACCAATCCAAAACAATTGTTTCCAATTCAGTGCAAGCAGGACCCGCAGCCTATCGAAATTAACCAAATAAATACTCATTTAATTTTATTCTTTGTAGTTCCTTCTTGTCGCAAATGCTTACCCAAGAAAATCCAATACAACCGATAGCATCTCCCAAAATATCCGCCAAAATTGATGGGTAAGAATTCCCGGACGGAAAATAAGCATGGAAGCGTGGGTGTTGCCAGTGAGTCATCTAAAATTGAAGAAAAACTGGGTTCAAGTCAAGCTCAAGCTTCATTTGACCTTTGACATGACTGTTAACGTTAGCTTTACCCCAATCATGATTTTGTCCTCAATGTCTTTCATGATAGTTTCCCATTTTTCTGGATTTTCTGGAGCCTCCAGGGGAATGAGGTCCTTCAAATAGCCTGGCTCAATGGAAGGAGTCACGCGGCGCTTGTCGATCGTTTCCAAGTAATTTGCCACGTAGTCAATCATTTCCTTCCCATGCTTTCGAAATTCAACAGAGTCCATTTTGTCTGAAATTTATTGTTACGATTACGATTTACGAGTTGAGCAAGTATGTCAATTTCCGTGTTCAAGATTCGTCTCTTTCCACTTGAATCGTGTTAAACTTTTAAATCGATAGCGTTACCCTTCGTAGAATTTCGAAATACGAAGGCTAAACAAAATCTTAAAATTATTTGTACTCGTTGACTCAACAACCGGAATCGCAGTGGCAGTGACGGTGGCACATAAAATTTTCCAAGCTAGATTTGGATGTAAAAACGTGCCCAAAATGAGTTGGATTGGGGAAATTTAGATTAGTAGCTCAAGGGAAAATTATTAGGAAATTCTCAAAAATGCAGGAAAGTGAAAACCGCGACCGAGATACTGGGTCATTCATTTCCTTTGGATTTAATTCGCATCTCAAGCTCACTACAAAAATTAACTGACAAAAAGTTGAACGTTCTTAGCATTTTAATATCTTGCATAGATTTTTGGTAATTTTTTGCATTTTGACCATATATTTGCATTGAAATTCCACCAAATCTCGCATAACGAGATTTAACGGACGAAATTTCCACCCACACATGTTCGTCTATAAATAATCGTTTGGTTTGGCTCAATTTCTTCATAACTTACTAGACTAGACAAGCTGTGAGCTTGAGCTTGAGCTGATGGTTCTAACAATTGATTTTCGCCATGGATGTCAATGAGGATAACCTCACCATTACCAGTGTGGGCGATTCAATCTATTCCAGGGTTAGAAATAAAGAAGAAATCGGTTGATGGTTGGAATCGGAATGAATTGAATTGCGTTGCGTTGCTGACTGAGTACCGTGTGAAATGAAGTTTTGAGGCTAGAATCAAATTGGTAAATATTCACTTGAGACAGGCAGCCAGGCATTGTGGGACAAATGGAGAGAAATATTCTTGGATCTCTGGAATGACCCGACTACAATACAATGGAGAGGAAATGAGGGAACGTGTCGGAATTTTGGAATGGAGTGATGGAGATGTTCTGTTTGGAATGAAATGAAATGAATCCTATGTTCTGTTCCTGACGCTGACGCGACGCCCGCCCTCGTACTCAATAACATCTCCTCATCTTCCAAATATTTTTCATAAAGATCACCCTATCTTACCCTCTCAACTCTTTCCCACTATCCACTCCACTTTTGCCCTACATTTGACCTCAAAACCTGGAAATGAAGGAAATTCCACTCATTCAGCTAGCTGAGCTCATCTCATCCTCTGTCTAATTTTAATTTATTACTTGATTTCATCTGACGTACTTACGCTTACGAATCAAATATTCAGAAATTTCAAAGACTTTGTTGAATCAGTCAGAATTTTACAGCAATTTGCAAAGCTCAACTTAATTTTAATTAGTTTGGATCGGCCAGGCCAGACCAGGCTTAAATTTGACTTCTGTGAACCCAGAAGGATAAACCCAATTCGAGTACTAGTGACGAATGCAATGCTTTGCCCATCTTGGGATCTCAAGAGATTCGTGCGGATTAAGTAATTAGAAGGATTACACTTTGGCAAAGCAAAACCAATGGCGAAAATAAATTTGTCAGTGAGACTGAAAGAAGTGAAGGCATTCAACTCAAAACGAAACATTAGTTTTGCTCATCTGTTTGAATTGAATCCTAAAATTTATGATAAGTATAGACTTAACTCAACCATGTTATAATAAATTATTGTATTATGTATTGTTTTGACCAACTAGGCTACTAGGCTACTAGGCTTAACTCTATCATGCTTACAGCTCATGGCAAAATAATTAATTGCAATAGAATTAAAACTAATTAGGGCGAACACTCCACTCTGCTTAAAAATATGGATACAAAAATTGAACAAATATTACTAGTTGCTTTTGAATATTTTCAATGTCATTTTTAACCCATGGATGTGAAATAAGAAACCCGTTGAAAGAATCTGCATTTTATCATTAATTTAAAAACTGAATAATAGTTCATCGTTTTCTCGTGGAGAGTAAAAGTATGTAAAGTTATAATTTTTCGGTTACTCTTCTGAGGGTCCTTCACTTACATGCTGTACTTAAATCAGATGAATTTGACCTACTAAAAAGCTATTAACTAACGAATGCACATTTGATGTGTTAAGCCAAGCCCGATTAAAGTTAGAGTTATTCTCATTAAAGTATAGCCTAAGCAAAAGCTACAACTTTTTGAACTGAAATTTTCAAATTTTCAAGCTTTTTTCAAAAGAATCAACCAAACACTCACCTATTTCTGTAGAAGTTGAATAGTTTTGAAAATTAGAACAAAGAAGTAGAATTGTGGCGTGGGGTGTACTTCACTTCACACTTGTTGAATGTGGATGAATTGCTGCTAGCTCTCTCCACTTTCACTCTCAAAGTGATGGGATCGCCAGAAAGTCAAGCACAAGCTCAAGCCGAATAGACGCTAACGTTAGAATCAAACCAAGCAAACTCTTTTCAATCCTTCTGTGGGAAAAATGCGTGACGTGACGTGAGACAAAGATTTTGTAGTCTAGTCTAGGGATCTAGAATCTAAGAGTTGGGAAATAACTGAATGCCAAAAATGACGACTCACAAGTAGAACAGCCAAGTAGCCGTCGCGTCTGGTCTGGTGTCCTCCAAATTTTTGGAACTGGAACTTCCTTGCGAAATATAATATGACATGACGGACGGGACGATGCGGTTTTCCTCGGGGCCAGGCCAGGGCTTTCCGGTTAGGTTAAATTAAAATTCTGAGAGCAAAGCACATTAAGAACATGCATCGCATAGCGTATAAAACATTCAAAAATTGAGAACAACGCTCCTTCGTCAGACCTTGAATGCACGGGTTAAGTTGACCGCAATGTAATGAACCAAATTAAATTAATTTCATTCATGTATTATTTCTATTTGTCAAATATTAATCAAGCTTATTCAATGTACCTGCTAAGCTAAATATGTTAATTCTTCGATAGGTACATTTTTTGAGTCATGTACAGAAAAATCGCAAATATATGACTCCACACAACCCACCAGCTAATTGCTTTCTTCACATATGAGCTGTATTGAAAATATCATTTACCGGAATTCGGACTCCGGAACCATACATAGTCTTGGTCTTTAATTTAATTGCAAATCATTGAAGAAAATGCAAAGAAATTACAACTAATTAATCAATAATAATTGAGTGGAATTATTCCACTCAATTCGCTACGGGACGGATCTACTTTTTTTTATCAAGAACATGAACAATCTAGAAACTACATTTTTATATAGTTTTTGGGGAATAAATTAATTTATAAAGGTTGGGTTTGGACTATGCGAGATTTGCTCTGAATTTTATTTAACACGTGTAGAATTTGAGCGCGAGTTTCAAATGAAGGCCAGGCTGCGTAGTCAATAGGGTATTTTCCAACATTTCAATTTATTTCGCAAACAGAACGAAACAGCATAAGAAGTGAAATCAACTCAACTTAAATTCTCCCTTTTTAAAAAGTCATCATCCTAATTAACAGTATCATTAGTAAATTTTGCTTAAGAACTCAAATTTTTTGCCAAAATAGTCTACACCTACTACGTACGTACGTGTACGAGCTAAGCTGTCTACTCCAGGTCTAGGTCAATAGGTTACCCGGTCCGGTTTTGACAAGAATAAGAATCATGTCAAACTCACTTCGAAGAATTTTATTGTCAGCTCCATTGTTGCCAAGAAGAACGCTTGGGGCGGCAGGGTCATCCCGTTTTGTATCTTCTGGACTACAAGTTCCAGCTGCCGCCGAAACTGATGAGCGAAGAACCGTCGTGGAACGTCTGGGTATAAAATTCGTTGAAAACGGGATGGGGATCATACATACAATATTTAACTTATTTTGGCAATTTTAATAATCAATTCGTTCGATTTTTGGGACTTTTAGAGGGTATGACGATCACAATGGATGGTGTGGCCGGGCGTCCACTTTATTTGGATGCTCAAGCGACGACTTCAATGGATCCTCGTGTTTTGGATGCAATGCTTCCTTATATGACGACCTTGTATGGAAATCCGCATTCCAGAACTCATGCATATGGATGGGAGAGTGAAGCAGCTGTTGAAAAAGCCAGAGAAGTAAGAAATTGGTATTATTATTTTAACGTTCTAGCTAATTTCGTTATATTTCTGGACAGTACGTCGCAGATTTGATTGGAGCTGACCCAAAAGAAATAATTTTTACTTCCGGTGCAACAGAGTCGAATAATATTGCAATTAAAGGAGTTGCGAGATTTTATAAATCAAAAAAGAAGCATGTCATAACTACGCAGACGGTAAATATTTTTATAAATCAGGATTGTTCAATTATATTACATAAGGTGTGTTTCGTTTTCAAATTAGGAGCACAAATGCGTTTTAGATTCTTGCCGTGCACTCGAGTCCGAAGGTTTCAAGGTTACATACCTCCCAGTTCAGAAGAATGGAATAATTAGCTTGGATGATTTGATCAACACGATCACACCAGACACTGGACTTGTGACCATAATGGCTGTAAATAATGAAATTGGAGTCAAACAACCCATTTCAGATATTGGTATTGTATTTCTAGAATTTAAAAAAGATTTTTTGTCAATTTTAACTCTTTAATTTAAACAAATTAGGAGCGATTTGCCGAGAAAGAAAAATTTTCTTTCATACGGATGCAGCTCAAGCCGTGGGAAAAATTCCAATGGATGTAAACTCCATGAACATTGACCTAATGTCAATCAGTGGTCATAAAATCTACGGACCCAAGGGTGTTGGTGCTCTCTATGCAAGGCGAAGACCAAGAGTTCGTTTGGAACCACTTTTCAGTGGAGGTGGTCAAGAACGTGGGATTCGAAGTGGGACAGTTCCAGCTCCAATCGTTGTGGGCCTTGGAGCCGCTTGTCGTGTGGCAAAGGCCGAGATGGCTGTAAGAATTAACTATACAGAAGTTAAATTTATATTAATATTGATTTTAATTACTATACTTTTATTTGCAGTATGATTTAAAACGCGTTGAAGCATTATCCCAGAGATTCATTGATAAAATTCAAGGAGGACTAGACAAATATTATTCGAAATGGTGACGACAAGGAGTGCTACCCGGGATGTGTTAATTTTTCATTTGCTTATATTGAAGGTTAGATTTAATCAAGGTTTGGTCTAGCCTGGACATTTTATTCAAAAGTTTCTTTCCATTTTTTTGTAGGCGAAAGTCTTTTGATGGCATTAAAAGATGTGGCGATATCCAGCGGCAGTGCTTGCACATCAGCATCTTTGGAACCATCGTATGTGTTGAGAGCGATCGGAGCAGATGAGGATTTGGCACATTCATCTATCAGATTTGGAATTGGAAGATTTACGACAGAGGCTGAAGTTGACTACACGAGCAGAAAAATGCATCCAGCATGCTCAACGGCTCAGAGAAATGAGGTAATGGATAATTTAGATTTTGAAATCTTGAAATTAATATTAGTTTCCGATCTGAATATGTCGAGCAAATCTAATATTTTGCGTTGTCGTGTTGCATAATATCATTTTTATTTAGAATTTTATAATCAAAATTAGATAATTTAGATCCATTGTTAAATCAATTTGAATAACATGTACTGATTTAGCAATTTGATAGATTATATAATGAGAACCATAATTTAGCCAAAATTGGGAATAGATGTATCATTTAATTTTTAATTTTTACAGCCCGTTGTGGGAAATGGTGCAAGAAGGAGTTGATCTGAAGACTATTAAGTGGAGTCAGCATTAAGAACCAGGGCGGAGATGTCGGGCCAGGATTTCTTATTTGTTTGTCCTCCAGTCTAACCTGATATTGATATCCACAACCCAATGCCAACCAACAGCAGCCGAGGGTGACCCTAACCTTGACACTTGATGTTATCACTCCAATCCAAATTTGACCCGGCTCATGAATTTTCCTTAGCTACTTATCAGTAGAGTTAATAGCAAATTATTTTTCCTTTATCATTTATCGCAATTTTAGCGTGCGCCTGGGCGTGGCCATATACATTTAGTAATACAAAATTCGTTGTGTCAATATTCCTTTGTGACATGAAGAGAGTCAATTACTGCAAAAGTAGAAACTATAACTATTCAATAAATCAGTAAAATCGTGGTCATACGTAAATGCTGTAATTTATTGAAATTGACAATCTCAGTTATCACATTGTGCATTCAAACACACACTCATCAGATATTCATTATTAAATTCATCACAATTGTTCTCTTAACATGAATATTAGATTTGCAGTCATAGAAAAATGACTCATTAGCTATATACAGAAGAATTACATAACCAAGTCACAGTCAAATATTTGCATATTACGTCTAGTCTAGCCCTAATTACAAATTTTGCTATATTACTAAAGATGGAAGATTTAAAGCGTGTGTTGTACGTCGGCCTCGAGGATACCTCGAGATTCGAGAAGCACTAGTACCAGTTTCACTAGATTTTTTTCTAATTCCAGGTAAAGATGCGATTGAGATTTTATATTTTGTTCTTGTAATTCATTTTAGTAAAATTAGTTCAAGTATCTTATTGTTGTCATCGTATATTATAAAAATTACACACGCATCTAAAATTACAAGCAGAGGCATTTAAAATCGACACAAATTACATTAAGATTAGAAGTAAATGAAATGAGCCTTCACCTTGCCTTGGATTCTCTTTGAATTCAAACTCTCTTTACATTTTAAACATCCTGATCAAATAAAAATAACGTGTTTCTTTTTCCTAGAGTTTAGATTTGGACGTTTAATTAAACGAGAGAGAGAGAAAGAGCGAAAAATTGTTTCATCAAAGTGTAATGGAGTGTAGCAGTAGAAGGAAAGACAGACAAGCCGTGTGAATATTAGATCATCAACCCCATTCTCCCGTACGAAAGGATCAAGATGCAATACACTAAATTTTTTTAATTAAAAAGTTTCACATAGACAGATACACTCTATTCATCCTTTCATTTAACAAGGGAGAAAAGAGCATTTTCTAAATGCGCATTTATAGCAAAGTAAGGTTCGGAATCTCATTATCAAATTCACACGATTCAAGAATTTGCAATTTACTCAAACTAATGTATTGGAAAAAGACGAGGTGAAGGTGAAAGTAAAAGTTGCATTGTGTAGGACTACAACAAATTGCTTTGCTTGCTACACTAAAACATAAAATTCTCATCAATTCTCGATTGAGACTGAAGAATTGAGAATCGCACGTATCGGATGTCACGTACTGTACGTAATGTTCATGGCTAGTGTCATTTTCAAGTGGAAAGTGGAACCACCGTACGTAAAATCCTATTTTCTTCAAGTGGGATCAACTTTCTGTCTGTCCTTTTAACAAGTGTTTTGCCCTAATGTTCTCAAATACATCTCGATTTTTTGAGAATTCTAGGATTTTTAACGTACACGCAAAATTAGGCCAGAATTGCAGGTACAAAGCTTTGTTTTTACAATGCACTTTCTTTACAACTCCCAACCAATTTCCGGCTCATGCTATCTTGACACCAAAATTTTCCTGCATCCATTTTCTTGACAATTCTCACAGAGGTCAAACCCCTAATGGATTCTGGGCTAGCTGTCGTAGCATTTGACGTCGAATGAGTGACTGTGGTTGGAACAATGTTGTTATTAAAAGCCCCAGCTAGCCCACCACTAGTCGTAAGTGTTAAAAATGTTCCATTCCGGTGAAAAACAAAAGATTTTCTTGCTTCACCACAAGAATAAACCCTTCTGAACCCATTACGAAATTTACTACTCATGATATTATAAAGGATTGGATTTAGAGCTGAATTTATATACGTCATGATTCTTGAAAAATAAGAAATTGAATAAAAAGTTTCATCATAAATAATTTCATCTGTGTCTGTAAGTACAACCCCTAGCGTTAAAAGTCGAAATGGGAGTAAACAAAGGAAAAAAGTAAAAACTACAGCTCCTAGCATCATTACGACTTGTTTCCTTGCTTGTAGATTGGCATTTTTAGCATTTAGAGATGATCTGTCCATTGTGAGCTTTTTGGCAATTTGATAGTACGTGATGAGAAGAATTATAAGGGGCAGCAGGAAAAATAAAACAATTGTAGAAATTGTGTACAAATCAGGCCAAAATGCTCCAGCTGCTACGATGCATCGCGGTTGAATCGTTCCTTCGATGTAAAATTCCACGTAGTAACTCATCCAGATCATTGGGCTAATAAAAAAATACAGTTAATTAATTTTGATTAATCAAACTTAGTATTAGTCTTTACCTTGTGATGACAAATGCTGCCATCCATACAAAAATGCAGATATATACAGCTCTGGCTCTGGTACAGACGTAGAGGACTTTAAGAGGAGAGCAAATTGCATAGTAGCGCTCAAAACTAATGGCCAAAATTGTAAGAACAGAAGCATGGCAGACAAGGAGCTCCAGCATCGGGATCACTTTGCCTAAAAAGACGAAAAGAAATGAGACTATATGCCCGAATAAGATTTTGTATTCAATTCGGAAGGTGTGAAAGATAAGATGAGATAAAAAGGTCTTAAATCTAAAGTGACACGTCATGCTTTGCTCTGTGGGTGAAAATCTTAGCCGCCCAAACCTCAAGGGTGTGATCCATTAAGCCAGGAAAAGTTTTTGTAGAAAGTGTCGTGTTCTTGTTTTCCTTTTTTAGTCGTCAGTCTGGGAATCTCCTAATTATGATAAAGAATTCCCCCGGGGGCAGCTCAATGGCTCAACGTTTAGGCTTTTAAAGCAAATTAAAATTAATTGTGTGGTCTAGTCTGTGCAATTAATCACCTGAAAATCTTATGTTGCATAAAAGTGAAACAAAACCCACGC
>WJEZ01001450.1:0-17477 GCA_009869925.1 Thalassaphorura encarpata
GATATATAAAATTAATTTTCTAGTGCACAAATAACTGTGCTATAAACATCCCAGATGCATACACTGAAATAACATACAAACTACAATGTTTGTGTACATGTATTTTCATTTTCCAACTATCTAAACACAAGATCATCAATTGTCGCTCCCTCAACTCATGAATCATCTCGAAGAGTTTGCAAAATACGAGTTTATAACTCTCGTAATTTATTTTATACGCTTTTCGTCAATTTTTGATTCATTCGACCCATGTCCAAAGTAGATGGCAAGAAATAACATAAATGTGAATCGAATATTCTCAACACGTATGGACTTAAAATATACATCATCTGTGTCAGAATGATGCTTAGCTCTCTTGAGAAAATGAAGATCGATTTTTATCCGAATCGGATTTCTTTTATGCACCTACTTATTATAGTAGAAATGAAAGTTTGATTTCCTTCTAAGTGAATCAATGGTTAACCCCATTCCACATTTCTCTAGATGGAAATGAATTCATCTTTTAAGCCAATTATTGGAAACCGATTTGAGGAATCGATCCCATCTCAGCTCAAATGCTGAGTCAACATTGGCAAAAATAGTGACACATTCGGACTAGATTCATTTGCTGCATTGCATAATTTTTAATTTTGCCCACTATTTGCTGATGTAATCATGTAATATCATTGTACTGCTCAGATTAAATCATATACTTGAGATCATAAAATTATCTGAATTAATCGATGACATGTTTGCCATTAAGCCGACAACGATGTACTGCTACTGGTCTGGGCCCGGTGTTAATATTTTATTATGTATTTCCTAATTTGGAGTTGGTCTTGCCATCATACTTTGCCCGTGTCTGATGCAATAAAACAAAATACCCACACCATACTACACTTTCATTTTAATTGAAAAATCCTCTGCTTTGCTCTATTCCTGCAACTCTCAAGTTGACCTTTCTGATTCTATAAATTGTGCCAGCTAGCTGGGCATACTCTAGCTCACATTTAATCCTCTTCACAGTTGTTTTATCTGCAGTGCGATTGCCGGCCGGGCAAATCATAGAATTGGAATTTACCTTGAAAGCGTCAAAATAGAGATAAGGATTTGCCTTCAATCAATTCTAATTGTTCTATTGTTCAAATTAGACCACCTGAGATAGAGACACTGTACTATTACAACTACTCAACATTTGTATGAGTAGGGTCAAATATTATATGAAAAGTTTCATAATTTATAAGTTATTCCTTCAAATTGTGAATATCGGTAATTGTTTGTTGTAATATGCTCAGTTCAAAGATTTTGTCCCAAATGTCAAGAACAAGAAAGGTGTTGCAAAACTCTGGACTTATGTAATGTCCCTATTTTCGTCACACCAAGCTCAGAGACGAATCGCATTTTAACTACCGAATTGTCAATTCGGGTGTGTCGTCCTATTCTTAATTAGTCAACATTGCATCACGTCACATGGCTCCTGGTTTCATGATCCTGTCCTCGGCTCTTTGTCATGCCGGGTGGAAATTTGTAATTCAATTAGTTTTGAAATTACCCGTTTCAAGGTCTAATGTCTGCTTTCTGCTAATGCTGTGCATTGTGACACTCACACCGACACCGACAGTGTGAAAATTTTCTGTGAAAACTCAGGCAAGGGGAAATTCTCTTATTATTCTGGTAGCTAAAGTTCGTACTACTGCAGAAGTCTTCAGAAAATCTACGACTAGCGAAATTATCAAAGAAAACTTGCAGTGTGACAAATTCATACCAAATCTGAAAAACACGTGCGAGTTTTTATGATGTTAGTATAAGAGAAAAAAGTGATAATAATATTTTTGCTTTGCCCTACATTTTGCTTTGCGTTTTTTCTACTTTTCCTGCACTTTTCCGATTCGCTTCGGCTTGTACACTACAGCACTGAGCTGACAAATATTTATTGAGCTTTTCCCTTCCATTCAATATTCAACCACAGTACAGTCTACATTCAGATTCATTGACAAAATTAAATGGATCTGTCTCCTCAATTCAGTTATTAATTGGATGACTAGAAATTGCCACCGCATCAAAAAGCAGCGGTTAAGAAATCAGCGACCTTCGTATTTTTGCAGCTTCTCTCTGATGATTTCTTCCCCACAATTGCAATTGCAGTTGCATTAAATTGCAACAATGAAAAATAAATTATGTTTCGACCCACATATTTATATTAAATTAGCATGAGTGCACTGTTTACCTTCTTCTTTACTTAACATTAATCAGAACACAATACCACAGGCACTGACTGCACTGGGATTAATTCTCAGGAACAACAATGTGAAAATAAAAATCCTATTGTTATTGTGCAAACTTTGAGTCAAGTTCAACAATGAGCTTCTGTCCTTAATCTTAATCCAAGTAGGCTTTGGTTTTGGTTTAACTTGTAACACATGTTTACGACTCCTAATGCTACTACCCTCATAATTAATAATTAAATTTAACCCATTTCCTTCAGAAACCACAAGACAAGGTGGAATGCACTGCACTGCAATCAAATTACATTGTTCCAAATTTATGACATTTATTAAATTCGACGTAGTACTAACCTCAATTCGCCAAATGATGAAAGCAGTGAAATCCTTTTGGGATTTGTTGTTTGAAGACTGGATCGACGGGGCCACTCATTGTGCTGTTCAAATCAAATCAACAAAACACCGTTATTTAATGCTGGTCAAAGAAAACCGTCAAAAGTACAATTTGGGAAATCAGGAAGGAACTCAGCGACGACTGCCACTCTTTCCGCCACCAATGACTGACTGACGACAGACTCTGAGCTTCCTCTTGATATTTTTTGACTGGAGTGGATTTGCTTGCAGCAGCAGCAGCCAATGTCGCATACGATGTGCATAGAAGAGTTTTGGGGATTTAATGGCTAACTATCATGACATGCCTAATGCCTATGCCTACTTACCTGAGTAGTTTAGTTAAGCAACACTCAAATTAACTCCAACAAACGCCAACGTTTCATTCTACTAGTTATCCCGGTGCTTTAGAAAAATACATGATTGGGTGGGGTTCCCAATAATTTTAATGACTATGGAATATGAAGCCCCTGGGGTTTGAATTTCTTGACGTTTACCTTAAAAGGGTTAAAAAATTCAGCAATGGCAACAAGCAATGTAAATATTAGCAGTTTGACTCCCTAAAATTTAGAAAAAATTAATAATTTCGTGAAGAATTAGGCCGGGTGTGATAATTACCCCTCTGAAGGAACCTCCATTAACATTAATAAAATAATTCCTACTTTCATCGAGCCATACACTTGTTTCGCACGGCTGGTTAGCTCTTGTTATGGAAAACTCGACTACATTACTTGTCAATTTTTATCAATGTGGTTTCCTCATCTAATTTCAGATCGAACCAGAAACTTTTTTTTATCTCCCGTTCGTTCCTCTTGTCATTGTCACTACTTATTTTCCTCATGCAGATGCAATGCAAGGCTTTGCCTCTACCTTGGCCCGGCTCATTTACTTTGCTGCGCTATTATCTTATCACACTCTTCTAATGTGAATCTAATGGGACTGTACAGAAAAACGACAGGTAGGCTAGTTGTACTTGTATTGTATACTAGGCATAATAAATTCTAACAAATATTTTTAGCCGGTCGAATATAAGTGCAACAAATAAAAAAATTAAAATTCTTTCAACTTGTTAGATAATAGATAAAATTTCTTGTGCGTTGCGTGTGTAGAGTACCAGAACTAGTCCACTGAATGATAATTAGGTTTGACATGTTTGCTCCTGTCTTTATCCACAAAATTAAAATTGGCATTGCATTCACAGCATAGACTAAACTGATAACAAAAATATTCATTGGGCGCATAGCATATATTCGATATTAATGATTTTATAACGATTTTGTTTACTTTTTTAGAATTAAGTCACCGATATGACAAAATTATGACCGAATTTACTCACTGCCCGTGATCATATATTAAAATATCAATTGTCATGTATTTCCTGAATTTCCTTTCAACATTTAACATATGATTTGAAAGGATTTGAGATGAGATTGCGGAAATGTTGAAGCAATTGGTGCTCGTTCCATTATGAGTTTGTTATTAAAAGTACAACAGTTTTGCACAAGTCGTCGTTGGTTGATCGGTCGTTAGCTTTCTGTTCTAGCATGTAGTTTTAGCTACTAGCTACTACTTTTGCATCTGCATCTGCATCTACATTAGTCAAGCTAAGGCGGAAGGTTGAGTCACGCCACGATGCTATGCTAATTTCAATGCCTTGCCTTTCTTCCGTAAAGCAAAACGATTTACTTAAACTTGTATGGATTTTAACAACTCAACAATTAGTCGTGCAGTACAAAATGTTATTCAGCTCTTTTTGTTCACGAGAAAAACGAGCACGAGTTACTCGAGTACGTACAGAACAAGCAGAATAACAAGCAAAACTCGGAAACACGTTTGCAGTTTTACTTGCATACTAATAATTTCCAACTTCTCAGCAAAAATACAAAAATAAACCGAATTTTGTAATAACACCTCTAAATTGGAATTAAATTGGCACAAAATGAATTGATATATTAACTATGAACAGCGCAGCTGTAAATAGAAATTTATACTACAATTTGGAGGTGAATCGAGATTATTAAACGAGTATTTGTGCGTATGAAGCAGAACATATCAAAACTCATCAGGCATGAATTCACATTTGTAGGACGAATTCTTTGCCTTTGCCATTGTGTTGTGTTCACGCGGCCTCTGTCATTTTTATTTTATCCATTTATCAATGCAATTCAATGAAGAAAAAATCCGCAGCAACTCTACATCTGTGAAGCCGCAGCGTGTTCTTTTTATCTTTTAATAATAAAAAATTAAAAAGTTGGATTTTTACGCTCAGAGATTTTGGAGGTCCACAAAAAAACTTAGCCGTTCGTAGACCTGGTTTGTATTTAAATATTTAAATCTTTCGGCAGATTTTTATTACTGTGTTTTGCTGACAATGACAAAATAATTTTGTACTGTAAAGACATGTGCTTATTGTGACTTGTCATCATCATCAGTGACGCCGGCGGCACTGGCACAATCATCACACAATGCATTGTTAACATTTGCCAGACGTCAGTGAATTAGATTTTGATTTAATATTAAATTCGCCTTTGCCTTCTGAAAGTAGGTAAACAGCTTGAATACTCATGCTGTGCAAATTATTCGCCCTAGCCTTGGCTTTAATAATAAATTATTGTTCTACTACTGCTATCTTTTCAAATTACCAAGACGGAACTGATAATAGAATGATAAAGGAAAATAATCTTAAATTAAAATACTATCAATTGAATCCAATTGAATTCTTTTGACACGCAGGGTCCCGAACCGGTTTTAAACTAATCTTATATTAGAATAGTTGGAAAAAAGCAATTTCAGAATAGTAGGCAGGCATACTGCGAATTAATATGGTCTTCAAATGACAGAGCAGATTTTTGGTAAGATTACTTCAAATTATAAATTGAATTACTTACGGGAGGGTATTGGAGTAATAATTCATTCCATTGATAATCATTTTGATGCCTTGGAATGGAATTTCCCAAGTAATATAATATGAACGACCGGCACTGGCACTTGATAACAATTTTTTCAATTAGGGTACTTGTCCTTCCAAAGTATTTTTAATAGATCCAGATTAGATAGTACGATTCATCCACAGCACGCGCAGATTTTGGATTCATTGTTGAACTCAGACCACAGGCATACGTACGAATGAGAGAAAAAATTTCCCAAATACTGATACGATTGGTTAAAACGTCACTGGGTTAAGAAATGTAAATAGTTTGCAAATAATGTAATCAAGTTGATGTTCCTTGGACAATTCCTTGTACTGTACTACAAATGCAACGAGAATTGCTTGGGGCCGGCACGCTTGCCCCTAAGGTTTCACCTCGTTCTTTCAAATAATCAAACAAAAGTAGGAACGACCAAGTCAGTCGATTAAATAGAAATCCAAATAAAAAGTCACGTTCTTTCTTTTCTTCGTCGTGCAATTGTGAATGGCAAATACTGAAATCGGAATCAGAGACGACCGAAACAGAACCGTTAGTTCAACTTACTCCGTTCGTTTGTATATCCTATATTTAATATTAGTTTTTCTTACAAGGATATTTTTGCCGACACTTTTCCACTTCACATTGCAATTGTAAATGATTCAATTTCTTTCTGTTTTTTCGAAACCTCAAGTAATTTTTTTAACTTTTAGTCGTCAAACTGATTGTTTCACCAAATTAAATTTGTAAAGTGTGGGAAACTGGTTCGTAATGTTTTGTCGTAATTTTCTTCTTTTCTGTCGCAACGTCAAGATTTGAGACACATTAGCAAGTGTCATGCAAGAAACCTTCACTCACGATTGACTGTTTCAGGGCAAATTTTGGTCCGAGCGTTTAGCCTTAGCGTCCCATTCACATTCACGTTTACGTTTAACATTTACGTCTTTCACATTTCTTGGAAAGATTAATGACAAAAAACAGAATTACAGGTAGAAGAAGATCAACATCAAATACACTGGTGCTGTCGCTTGTACTTCTCGAGATTTTGCATCTGCAGCACTGCCGACGTCAGTCAGACACATTAATTAGCACATCTCTAACTGCGTAATAACTAAATAAATGTTTTCTCACAAATCTGGTTGAACCTGGCTCAGCATTGGTATTGGTATTCACTGGGTATCAGGAATTTAAAGTGATAACAATGCTTATGGTTATCAGCATGTTAATTTAATCACTAGTTAGCTTATGGCGGGAAAATCACTGGGTTCACCTAGGTAGGATATTTTGACACTTTAATTATATCAAACCGGAAATGATCACCGGATACCGGACATTGCCTAAGGCTAGCTAGATTAGCGTCGTTTATAGATTTATGGCGGGAAAATTGACTATGCAAATTTACGACCTGCACTGCGATATTCACAAAATAATTTGCACACGAATGACACGAGAACGATGAAGTATTTCTGGTACAATGATAGAAAAATTAGCGAATCAACTTGCTTATGTACAAATGGGGTCTGAGACGATGGGATGAAGAGGACAGAGGGGTTGGGAAAAATAAAAATGAAGTGGTAGTGGTTGCAGAAAACACTTGTTGTTGGTGTGTGACACTAACAATGGGATTGACGACGCGGAGCGGAGGACAGACGATGGGACGGGAAATGACGAAGAGAGAATAAATGTTTTAGTTCTCATTCACCTGACTCTGTAGTCTGACTGACTGACTCCAATTTTTAATGCTAAAAAAGCCTTATAACTTTCAGAAACAGAAACAGATAGAGCCAAATGCTATGGTGGAAATTTGACTTGGGGCTACTACGGTTGCTGCAACCTTCTTCCTTCCTTCCTAGTGCACTCCAACTCCTACTACATTCCTACCTTGTGTTTTTTTACCTGTGAAATTGTTTTTTATACATTGTACTATCTCTTCCTTAGATGAACCTCTGCATTACATGTTGTCTGTGGCCATGCATTGGCTGATATGGATAATGAAATGAGAATTGCCTATATCCAGATTCTGGATTTCGGGTGATTTGAACCTTACCAGCCTACTTTCTCTAATTTGTTTTCATTTCCTGTCTTCCACAATAAGAGCGACTTCAATTTAATTGCTTATGTCTCCAATATTGAGCTAATTTACATTTAAAATTTGTAAATGTAACCAAATTAATTCCGACTCCACTTCGTGTGATGATCACCCAGACTAAGAATTCCAAGAAATTATAACCACTGGGCAATGGACACAAGTCTTTGCGTCCAACAGTTAAGTCAATGCCTTTCTTCGGTATTGTCTGAACGTTTTTTGTATACTAATTAGTTAGAATTTGAGATTTGAATAACGGCATAGGTGCATCAGATAGAACAGCGGTCACTCGCAGACTAGCATAACGGAATTCTTAAGTACATATGAACACAAGCTACAGATTTGAGGAGCAGAGATTAATTAATGCAAGAATAGAATATTTGTATGTGTGCTTGTAATTCGACTTCCCTTAAATAAAAATGCGCTGTAGTACAAGCACCCAAGAGATAACTTTGTCCGTTTATGCTTAATTGATATTTTCTTTCCTGCACGTGTCATTTTGTTGCATATTTACCGAATTAGTGCAACGGCGTTTGCTCCAATTACTAAATTACTTTAATTATGATTAGGAATATAGATGCAAGAAAACTAATCAATCCGGAGTGGAGAAGACGGAAAGAAATACCAAAAAGATTGCATTGTACTTCATGTCCACAATAAAGTCTAAAAGCCAATTCACTTTTGCCAAGCCCAATGCCCCAGTGAGCGTAATATGAAAAGTTACTTCAATTTCCGCTTCGGACTATTTGCATATTCTTAGAGGGATATGCCTGTTGCATTAATATAATTGGTGCTATGCCAAGTGAAGAGTCAACTAAATATATTTCCTTTACAAATATTATTTTCGTATTACTGACTGAGTTATCCCATGAAATAACTTTCAACGATTCAGCTCATTTTTTTGAGTTATCATTTCATTTGATTTCATAGTTTGAAAGAAAATTATTTTGGCTTAGTAATTTAACATGCTCATATCTATATTTTTTCTAATTACACTTACCGGCCAGTGTAAATATGGAATATTTGGATTCATATTACTATACGTCTAGTGTAACTACTCTGTATAGCCAACTACGTGAATATTTGGATAATATTCAAATAATTACGACGACTGAGACCAAATTCAGTGGTGTAATTTTAAATCCAGGTAACGCAAAAAATTTTCATTGCGAAAAATATATTTTGCAGTAAGATAATTCTCAATTTTCCGTCTGAACTTGAACAGAATTTTCCAGTTCAGTGCTACTGCGTCGAGTTTCTACAAAATCAACTGATTTTGAAATCAATTGTAACAAAAAGTCACCTATTGGAATATTTATGATTGGTGAAAATATTTCAAGCTTCACCTATCTCCTAAGAAAGGTAATCCTGCAACATGCGGTCTTGAATTAATTACCAAATTCATCTCAATCCGTTTATGGTAATTCCGTAGACTTGTGAGTCATTGCACTGGAAACCTGAAGAATTTTCCAGAATCCACTCATGCTGGAAGCCCTATTTATTTTTCATCTGGCCCACCATTATTTCAGCTTCAAGAAAAGACTTTCAAGAAAATCTCACCGCTATATATTCCACTGAATGCTTAGCCCATGAGTGCGCTTTCTTAATGGATACACAAATTTATATATTTGGAATCAAGTCTGACGGCACAAATTGGATTCCATTAATCTTTGAAATCTATTCGATTCAAAATAATACGGTTTTGAATGAAATTCAATTTGATTACCTAAGGGGGATATCGGGTGTTAAGTTAATGCAAGAGAAATTAGTCCGGAGGCGTAATCTCATGGGGGCCAAGCTTCGAGCTGTTGCACAGGTTCTAAAAATAATAAAATTTTGAACGTTGAATTAGTTTAGAAATTTTACCTTGAATAGGAAGATGCCCCTGAAATTGTACAATTCAAAGAAATTGATGGTTTTCTTCAATTTGATGGTGGGTTGGATCCAAAATATTTTGAGGCAATGGCGATATCACTGAATATAAGGTTGGGCAAACACTTAAACTTTAAAATGGCAAAAGTCAATGTCTTTAATGAAATTCTGATGATTTTCGTTTTAGCCCAATCGCAATGAAGGCTACTACTGGGGGTCACATCAAAATGAACGAAACAGGGTCATTGATAGGGATCGGTGGTCTATTATTATCTGGACAAGCTGATTACGTTTTAGCCCAATCGCAATGAAGGCTACTACTGGGGGTCACATCAAAATGAACGAAACAGGGTCATTGATAGGGATCGGTGGTCTATTATTATCTGGACAAGCTGATCTTACAATTACGCACTGGGAATATTTGCCTTATCGTGGAAAATATCTGGATTTTCTTCAACCCCACCATGTTATTCGGTACATCAACGACACAGCAGATGCACCAGTGCCAAAGTTCAACTTTTTTATCATTTCAGGATGAGAGGTTTCTTCCAGCAGCCACCAGTCAAAAGTTTTCGCGACATTACTCTACAATCTGTTCGAGCTCTTGGAATTATTCCGGGGTGTATCTGGGCCCTTGCCTTTATTACGCTTTTGATAATCAGTACAGTTCAGAGAAAATATCTCCAAGATAATCGTTATATTGACCACAGTCCGGCAAATGTCACGCAGTGGATAATCATGGCTGTGTCTTTGAAAGGTACACGGAAAGTATTATTTTCAAATACATTAATGATAGATAGTTAATGAAATATAGGAGCTCCACTGGAACCATCTAGTATTCACATGAAGATCGGAGTCTTTGTCTCTTTTGTCTTTGGCATGCTGGCCAACATGGCGTTCTCAGCTTCAATTGTGTCTCAATTATCAGTCCCTGTCGTACCGATCAAATCATTTGAAGATGTTTTGAAAACAGACATGGTAATTTACAAGGATGAGTATACCCAGTCAATTACACAATTTTTGGTAAGCACAATATAATACAATTTTCAGTAAAATGACCTGACGCCGCCTGGTTCAAACATCTTTGCTTAATTTTTATTCGTAAGGTCAAGGCCTATGAAGAAGGTCGAATCACTCAAAAGGTCGGGGATGATAAAACTATGAGCAGCGAAACTGCTGGTGAAAATATATTAATGGGAGAACCATCTCCTCAAATATTTCTAAGCATCCCGGATGAATTTTTCCTCGCACTTCGGGCTTCAAACTACACCGACTCTTGTTTTTGTGAAAGAATGTGGGCTGTGCAAATTGATCCAATAGGGATGCCAGTCATGTCTGGCATGATGATGCCAAAAGGATCTCCTTATAAGGAAATTCTCAATCATAAGTAATCAAAATTGCTCAATTTTATATTTTTAATCAACTAATTAGTAATTAAAATTTTTAAAGGCAATTGCAGATGCGAGAAGCTGGAATACAAACAAGACTCCTCAAGAATTACATGAGATCCACAATCCCAAGATGCGCCAACACTTCCCGGAATTTAATCAGCGTTGGAATGAGAGATACAATTATTGCATTTTCATTTTTAGTCATTTCATTTATTTTGAGTGGGCTAGCTCTTATTTTTGAGAGATTTTGGAGTAACAAATCTAGTAAACCATATATAATTCATTAAATCTGTACGATGAAACGACTGAACAAAAGGTTAAGTTTAAATTACATCTAAAGACTTGTTAATAACGTATATACGTATTAATTTTCTTAAGCTAAAACGGAGGAATGAATATAAAAAATATCTGTAGAAAATTTGAAAAATTGTATCATTGTATCCTTGAGCAATCATAAATCTCTGCATTTCCTTCTGGTCTTCTTCCGATAATAAGTCAAACTCGACAACCCAAATCTAGAATTAAAATGTACTCAGGCTCAAATTAGATATTCTAGTAAATATCTAATTAACTTACTTTGACGAAAATTAAATCAAATGGAAAATTCTTGAGAACATCCCACTCAAAACTTTGTACGTCTAGTATAGCAAAGTCCACAGTCTTGACTCCAGCGGCTGCCAGGAGCGTGTATAGTGGAACAGTTAAAACTTCATATTTGGTTAATTCCTTTTTGTGTTCATCAAGGAAAAGTCCAGGTCCAGTCCCTAAAGAACTGGATGCCATCCAGTTGTCTACGGAAGTCATTTCACTCTGGCATTTTTAAAACGGTCATAATTAGATTTGATTGAATTTCTTGACTGTTTTAAATTTTATGCTAATACCCTCTGTGGATATGTGTACTTGGACAAACAAGCGTCTGCAAAATATGCTTTTCTGTGAAGACTCCTTATCTGAGGTACTAAATTTGGATTACATTCTACCAAAAGTCCAGTCCATCCGTGCTTTACTTCCAAGTTGAGTGTAAATGATGTTGTTCGTCCATCGTATGCTCCAGCTTCCAGAAAGAATCCTGGTTTCTGTCAAAATGAGATAAAAAATTACCAGTATACACACTGTTTTATTCCTCATACCTTTTTGAATGAAGGAGGCAAAATTGCAACTGCCAGAAGTTCATCAAATTTTGTATCATTTGGAAAATTGTAAGGTAATTTGGAAGGAGGGGTTAGAACATTCTCTCGGACGTAGTCCACGAGCGCTGGATCTTTCTGATCTAAATTTTCGATATCAAGCCCACCCTTTGTCAATATTGGTGATTTGCCTCGGACATACACATAGTTCGAGTTTGGGCCAAAATTCCCAAAGGTCTCCCTTGCTCCTGAGAAGTACAGTATAGCAGCAGCAATAGTTAGAAGTAAAACGAATTTCTTGAAGTTGTCTCTGAAATCCAATTTTTAAATATTTATAAGACACACCTAAACCCGCAAAATACTCAAGTTACCTCATTCTGATTGAGTTTAAAATATCAAATTCTATTACTATTTTAAATCTACTACTCGTATTTCACAAATATTTCTTCTCGGCAATAACCATTCTTCACTACTGAAGTATGAAAATACAACTACAGCTTGTTCAAACATTTGTCAGCCTTAGGAACCTTTTAACATAGTTTGAGTAAATATTCATCTCTTCCTAATGAACTTGCTCGTACTTCTTGTATAAACATCGCCAGATATTTGTGACCACAATTTGTGATATCATGCATTGCATAAAGTTAGACTCATATTAATCGACCGAATATTAAGTAAAAGTAAAAAACATGGATGAATTCAAGCTGAATTTTATTTTTAATTCAGTTAAAATAGTACTGAATTATTGAATAGTTGTTTCGTAGCTAAATATTAATGAATTATTCATCGCATTGGATCTTACTCCAAGGCAAGGACGATATATTGACCCACCGCAACCGCATGTTCATTTCTGTCCCCCTGTCCATGTGAAATACTCAATTCGGATAATTCGGAAGTCAAGTCCAATCCAAGTGAGATTGATTGTATTTGGTCTGGTAACTAAGGTAACGCTGTAATGAAACACCTGCATATACGCAGCCAGCATGTTAATATTTTGACAACAGGTTTGTTTATCGATTCAATTCATTTTATCCCCGTGAAGCGCTGAGAAAATTCTATAGTGTTTGTGTGTTTTTCATGCAAAGCAATAATTTTACATTTAAAGTGACCAATACATGTGTTTTTAATTGAATCAACAGACAAAATGAGTGCTGAAGAAAGTAATGAGAATATTCCTGTGAAGGATACTCATGTGGAAAGGGGTTAGTCCAAATTTAACAAAAACTAAGCATTTCTTAACTCAAGTTCAAATATTTAATATTTTTTTATCTTTTCGCAGTTATTCGTGGAATTAATCCCACAATCACAAGAGATGAAAATGAAGATCGCTATCTTCAAGTGCAGCAGGAGAATATAATTTTGAAAAAGCATTTGAGAAAACAAGAAGATAAAATTAAACAATTAGCCACAAAATTAGTACGCTTGGTTGGAGATCGTAATAATCGTGAGAAAAGGAGTGATGTTTTGGTCGAGGATCAAAAATGCCGTATTTCAGAGCTCGAAGCTCAAGTCCATGGATTGAAAGAAAAAGTCCTCGTGACCAGGCAACAATTGAACTCTTGTACCAAACTTGTTCCTGGAACTCATAAACAGACTAGGTCAAAGTAAGACGATAGAAATTTAGTTTAAATTAATGAGTAATTCGTGAATGATATATTAATTGCTAGGCCTGCTCTACGTCAAGGAGGATCTTCAACCTACTCTCATTCACATATAGACGGCAGCACAGGAATGTCGGACCACGTGACCAATTTACTCATGGAAGCTAGGGCTGAAAATCAGGCCCTTAAGGATCGTTTACAAGTTTTGCATGAGCATATGGCTACAAAGGAATCAGAGTTGACAAGTCTGAGAGATGAACTCGCAATGAAAGAGGTCAAATAAATAATTCGAGTAAAATAGACAATTTTGGCTAATATTTATAATTTCGCATACAGGCTGAACGCCAAGAAGAAATGATGACATTACGGAATCAAATGGATTTGGATGGTGAGAATAGAAAAAAGAAATTAGCTGAAAATGTTCAACTCATAAGGTTACAAAGGGACTCAAAACGCACAGCCAGTTGGCTTGCATCCTACGAAGCTCAATATAGAACATTGGAAACGAGTTTTAATAATGCCAATGAAACTGTTGGACAACTTGAGTTTCAATTAGCAGAAGTTCAAGAGGAACTTCGACATGAAAAGGACAAAAGTCTTGGGCTAATGAAACAAATTGAAGATTTTTCATCCGTTGTAATTCAGCTCAAAGAAGTCGAGACGAGACTTCAATCATTACAGGTAAAAATATCAAAAATAATTATTCAACCATAATTTCTTCCAAATCACAAAATGTCTAAATTACAGGATGAAAATAAAATTCTCAAAGAAGGACACGAATCCTTAGTCGCCAAAGCATTGGAAAATGGTGAAAAAATTAAACGTGGAGAACTCGAGGAAACCACAATACAAAAATCAAGTAGCTCAACTAGAAAATAGCATCAGAGCTGAACTTCAAGCTAAGGCTGAATTAATTGCATCAATCGAGCAAGAAAAAGCTAAATCGGCACCACTTGAACAAAAGATAAAAGAACTAGAAGCGAAAGCTGAGCAATTAACTGAGAATTTGCGAAACACGCAAACAAAATTAGATGAAGCATCAAAAAAATTGAGCCAAGACATAAGATTACCAGATAGTTGCGAAAGTTGTGCACAACTCGGAACGGATTTGAATGATGTTCAGTGGCACCTTGTCCAGTCTAGGGAAGAATTGACCAAAACCAAAAACCTTCTCAAAACGCAAATTAGCATCAATAAAGAATACAAGAAAGAAATTGAGATTTTGAGTACAAAGCTAGAAAAATCTGAACTCTTCCATAATCAAAAGCTTCAAGAATTTATGAGCATTTTGGAAGAGAGAGCAGATCAAATGACACATTTTGAGAAAAATATTGAATCATTGAATTATAAAGCTACTTCGTCTATGCCGGTTCCAATGCCTGTGGCTGAGGCTTTGCCTTCAATGACCAACATTGTTAATTTACCTTCAGCCACAACTCTGATCGGAACTTCTAATAGCATGGCTGTCATTGATAGCATGATCCCTGCTCCTCCTTTGCCAGTCGATTCTACAACGTCAATGGAATTATTACCAGTGAATGATTCAAATTCATCAGTAGAGGTCCAACCATTGGCGCCAGTGCCTCCGGCAGCAGCGGTAATGCCACCAGTGTTGACTGAACAGATTAAAACAAGGAACGAGCCAGAGTCTGCCAATCCCAGACCAACAAGTTCTCTGGAAAATAAAATTCCAACCTTGGAAATCTATGTGGACAAATTTATTCCAGTTCAAGAAGATCCAACTGGGGCAGATGATTTATTCGTGACTTGGGAAGTGAACGAAGGTGATAGAAATTATTCTGGAGTTGTTTCCAATGGAATTTTCAACGCGAGGGCCAAGCACGTGCTCAAGGAACACTTTCCTCTGGTAAGATCTCATGAATTTACATTTTATTTAAAATTTTAATTTTCTAACCTTAATAATAGGAAGGGATTGAAGTCCAATTACATCGAACAGTTGGTGATAAACATTGCAGAATGATTGCAACTGCTTACATGGTACTGGGGTTGAATTTAACAGTGTCGATGCAATCTGTTGACAATGACGAGATTTTGGGAGATTTGACTTATTCTTGCATAATGGATCCTCCAAGTTCAAGAACACCGGAGACTGACCTCGAGTCACCAAAACCCGTAGGTGATGATTCAGATATTCAAAATAATAATATCAGCAAAAAATTGGGATCTGGATCAACACCATTGCCAAAACCAAGATCGCGTGGATTTGTGGTTCCTCCAACGCAGCCAGATGATCCAAGCATTGACATTCCTTTGGCATTCCGCCAAAATCAAGAGAAAAAAGAATTACCGCCAACAAAGTCAATTCTAAGGCGTGAAGGCAGTTTTAGTTCCCCAAAACATGTTTCTGTAAATTCAACTGTGGATCAAAGGGAAATCTCTGATGAGAATATGCCAAATACTAGTCATCCTGAAATTCGAGTAATAAATGAGGATCCTGATGAGGCATTTGTTGGAACGACACCCTCTGATTTTGAAATTGAAGTCCTGGCTAAAATCCCAGAACAATTCTCAGCCGCTAGTTCTATCAGTGAAAAACAAAGGAGGAAACGTCGAAAGAAAAAGACGCCAAAACCCGTAGATAGAGAAACTGAAAATTCTGAAGGAACCTATTCTCTCGAGAGTGGGACGGAAACAAGTCGAAATGTTTCAGACATTGAATCTATGGCTGAAGAAGAATTTTCACAAACAGTCATGCGTATTGAAATCTCATACGTTCAATTCAATGAGAAATGTCGAATGTGGAGTGACCCAAACGTTAAAAAGTTCTTTGTAGAATATAATTTTCTAAATTATCCACCAGATGAGCTGGAAACAAATACGTCGTTGCACAAACCTCAACCAGGGCATAGAGCTGGATTTAATTTTGTAAAAGTATTTTTTATCGACACATCTGAAAAGAGAAAATTATTAAGGGAAATGTTAAAAGAGAATAAGCGTGTGCGATTTACCCTTGTGAGTGAACCTGCAGAAGACGATACTATCGACTGTGAAGATTTGGGGTAAGAATAATAAAAATAAAAATAAAATTTACCTAATTATGAATACATGTTTTTTTAACAGGTACGCCTATGTCAGCTTCAATGATATTTTGGACAAAGGGATGGATCTTACACAGGAAGAAGTTCCTATTTACGATGCTGAACATGATAGTATCCAAGTCGGTGTAATTTGTCTCTCGGTTCAAGCCATCGACGTGCTTAAAACATTATAAGTGAAATATTATGTAAAATTGGATGAGATGTGTTCATGTATGATTAGATAGTGACTATTAACTAAAAGCAATAATAATAAGACGTGTAGTAGTGATGATTAACATAGTGAAATTTTCCAATTTATTAAGGGTCATACGGTTTCTACGTGTAAAATCTAACATTTACCGTTTTGGAGTATTTTTTAAGTGGTACATTAAAGAATTAAACAATAGTTAAAACTGTGGGACAGTTAATTTAAATTTTGCTTTAGCAAACGTAATGCTTCATTCACAATGGAATCTTGGCAAACGGCAGTAGATATTTCGGAATTATTTTGAAGATCGAACAATTCCGCAAGAATCTTACCAGTTCTTGCATATAAACTAACAGCAAATGTTGAAAGTGTTGGAGAGTTAAAAATTTGTTCCAATATCTCATCTAATCGGAACTCTTGGGTTGGAAGATCTTTCTCACTGCAAAATTCTGAAGCATTCAATTTGTTGAGTATAAATTTATTCAACTTTTCAGCAACAATGAATGCCAAGTCATCCAATTTCTGCGCTATCTCTGGACTATACTGAATTTTGTTGAGTTTGTTCATCACTAGAGGATGAGTTACAATACGAACGAGTACAGAAGTAGTTTTTGGCCAACGACTAAAGTCAGGAATATCATGTCGAGTAACAAATCC
>WJEZ01001451.1:0-17471 GCA_009869925.1 Thalassaphorura encarpata
CCCATGAAAAATTAACTTTCAAAGGGGGGAGAGACCATTGGAAAAATTTTAACCGAAATTTCAAAAAGTTATATTTCAAAAAATTATGACTTGTGCAGACGAATTTCATCATTTTCGGTGCTTGGGGACCTAAACCAACACAATAAAAAATATGTCGGGTCTGGACGCAGTTCGCATGTAAAACGGTTCCCTTGTGAGACAGAATAGTAGAACTTTAGTTTCAATTATCTGATTAAGAGAAGACCATCCAAAAGAGAAATAAAATGTAAAATACCGGTTTCCCTCTCTTTTTTGAATTTGATGGAACTGTAAGAATAAAGAAAATTCTGTCTCTCTATCCTCCTGAATAAATTTCGTTCGTCGTAAAATCGAAAATGTAATCAAGAGTAATTAAAATTGTAAAAATAAAAAAAAATGTATAGGGAGCGGGTATGATTTATTTGAGAAGACTGGAATGAAATTTTCAGTTCCATGTGAATTTCTAACATATTACCTTACAAGCAAAATAGTTTTAAATTCCTATATTCAGTCGTATTACCAAAATTTTGTAGTAATTCTAGTAATAACTTAGCCTTTACGACTTCATACAAGGACATCGATTGTTTTGACTAAAAATTAGGAAGGCGTGCTACATTCTATTGACCGAGTCGAGATGGCATAAATTCTAAATGCAGATTTCAGAGATAAGAACTACGAAATGCTCACTTAAGAATGCCAAGATCAGATTCAATCTTTGTCATTAAATTCTGCAAGCGTTTGCTTGTGAAATAATTACTACCAAATTGAGCAATAAATTTCCACATTGCTGACACAAAATTAAAAGATAGAGCCCATGTCAATATCAACTTAATAACCTCTCGCCTCGCTCGGGATAAATTTCTTTGAATTTCAATTTTCTAATATCATTTGAGTCATTTGTAGTTCATTGGTTGTCTGCAAGTAAATGTAACGTGTTTAGCAGTTGAACAGATATTGTCAAAGAAAATGGAGAGAATCAACGAAATTTTAAAACTCTACTTGATTATAGGATATTGTGGTGGATGCATTGGATTAGAATGGAATTATGAAAATTGTGAAATTCAACTTATCAGAGACAAATCAGATTTTGTAAAAGTTCTCAGAGAAGGTGCCAATGGGAGAAATATCTGCAAAAGAATTAACGACTTCATTGTTGCCAAATGCCATCTATTTGTTCGATGCCTACCTTTAGCACTTTCAACTTTTGCTACGTTTTCCAAAGTACTTTCAATGTTGTACGATCATTTTGTGTTGGTCGCCATTAGTGCCACCGACTACGTGACGTGGTTCAGATTTGTTTCTACAGTTATGTGTATTATGGGTACCTTTGTGCAACTTCATATAGCAATCAGACCATATGAAACCATTGTAGTAACAAATGCTAGTTTAAAGCTCCTGAGATTACTCCAGGTATCAAAATCATTGAACAACTCAAGTCGGAAAAAGTTGACTAGATTCATTTTTCTTTTACTTATGACATTTTTGATATTGTTTTCTGGAATTGCATTTGTTTGTGTAGGTGCGTACTTTGTAGATTGTAAATTTCATTTGCTTTACCGAATCATTCCTGTGTGTGAACACAAATACGATTTAAAAATGATGGGAATATATATATTTTTTCATGGATTTCTTGTTTATCAATATTTCTCGTCAATATTGTTCTGCACTGGCATTGCCCTCATTTCCATCTGTGTCCTAAATTGTCATCTCAAGGGAACCCTGTGAGTTCCAAAATTAGACAAGTTAAAAATAAACCAAATCTCTAATCCATATTTTATATGCAGATACCTCTTCTCTAAAATGGAAGCTATTGGAAGAAACGGAATTCTTCAAAGAACCTGGTTAAAAAATTATCGTTCAAGCCAAGTCTTGCATAACAGAGCGAATAGTTATTTTGGAAAATACTTAGCTCCCTTCGTCTTAGTTTGTCTTATGTCACTCATGGTTTTAATTAATTACGTTCTAATGAAACTAACATTGGCACGATTCATTACAGTTGGAGGTGTACTCATAAATATGACAAGTTTCTTCACAATATTTGTGGTAGGCAGTTTAATATCAAATAGTACACAATTATCAGAAAAAATCTTACAAAAAGCTGGGTTAGTTTGCAAAAGATCTTGTGATTTTATAACTCTTCGGAGTCTTCATGTTCTTTGGTTCTACTTTGGGATATTCACAACTTTTAAAAGGACAACAATTGTTAGAATATATTTTTGTATCGTTGAATACACAATAACTTGTTTAATATCATTTTAGCTCTCGTCCCAATTCTTTATTAGTCTGTATTTATTGTTTTAATCAAGTAATATGGTAATATTTCAAATGAAAACGAAAGTGCTAATTTAAGTAAGTAATAAAAGCAATAATAAAACACTTGATACACTTTTGCATCATTTTTTCTTTGAATTCAACCGATGATAAATTGAAACGCCAATACATGGTGATTCCGTGATGGATGACGTTAGAATTTCTCAGATTCTCTTCAAAACGCGAGCTATCTCATGACATTTTATGCTTTTACGTAATAAGTAAGAGTGTTTGTGCTTGGGGCAATGACTCATATACAAATTGTGAATCATATCATTTGTGTTATCTCTAAGTTAGTAAACAAATAAATTGATTCTCGAGTATTGAACCCATTGTGCTGTCATTAGGTGCCAGAGTAGAATGATACAACGTTCTATTCTCATGTATTTGAAGCCAACTGATTATTAGTTACATTTATACTCATATTCAATCCTTGGCATTTAGTTTCTTGTGACAAGGGCGAACGGCGTGTATGTTCCTGCACGCGCAGATGGAATAAGTTTAAAAAATCAAACTGGAGCAAACCAGCATCCATCATCCTCCGTTCTCAAATAAAATGGATTGATAGTTTTTAATCGCAATCTTAGGCTGAATCAGCTAACTAACGCAGAATTTAATTGCGAATTTGACTATTATACGGACAAGATTACCCATCCTCAGTCGTGACCACTAATTTGCCACTAAATAAATTTCCAATGCGTATGAATTCGGTGGATTTGATAATTCTTCCGATTTGGTGTAATAACTGATATGTGTAAAAACTAAATGTATAAAATATTGACAAGTTTAAAATATTTTTGAAAGCCGAATGAACGAGTAGCAAGAGGATTTCAAAATTTATGTAAAAGCCTTGAATTATAAACTAGACCTGGCTAGATGTACACATTTTTTGTGTGTGTGAAAAATGTTATCATGATTGATGAAAGAATCTGATAAGATTAACATACGACACACACCACAAATGACCTTCAACCTCAACTCTCTACTGTGCACTGATTCTGACGCAACGCATTTCAATTTCTACGACTTGTCTCGTGAATAACGTATGCGTGTGTTATGGATTGGACCTGGAGCTGATTCAGCTTAACCTCCAGGGTCAATAATTTATAAATAAGTTGACCCATCTGTTTGCAAATATCAACCCATGTGCTTGAGAGATTAACCGTTGTGGATTTATTACTAATCACGAGCTCAATGCATGATTTCCTTGTTGCGAGCTTAAATGACAAGATATGATTTAACATTTTATTATCAAATTAAGATACACGCGCAAAAAAGGCACATGCCAACAATTTGCTGACCTGACCTGATATGATACCACGAGTTAGTAATTGGCCTTAATAATTATTGCGGAATGACGTCTTTTCTTGACGTTGCCTTGCGGCTCGAGCGGATATTTGATCAAGTAGATTGAACCAGTTTGTCCATTTGGATTGGTATAAATAGCGCGGCCAATCTTCCGAAAATCACACTTCATCATCACTCGGCTTCCAAAGACAGCCACAGTTCCCTACCGAATTTTCAAATTAAATAAAAACTTTGAAAATTCTATACTCTCTTATTTGCCAACTGGGGCAAATTGAGATATACACTTTAAAAGGTAAATTTAGGAATAGTTTTATTTAATTCTCACAGGTTTAAGAAAATTGAGACATATTATTTTAACAAATCTGCCATAAATCTTAACGTGAGTATTTTTTATTAATTGCAGAGACACAAGATGCCGCACTCTACAATCGTAAATCTTTCCAAATCCCAAATCGAATTCTTTAACAAAAATGGCTACATTGCTCTTCCCCATATAACATCTCCAGAAGAGATGGAAACACTCAGAACAGCTTACGACAGGATTTTTGCAAATCGGGCTGGAAGAGAAAATGGCGATCAATTTGATTTGGCAAGTTCTGACAATGAAGAAGAAAGAGCAAAATTGCCACAAATTCTAAATCCACGCAAATACGCTCCTGAATTTCGGAATACTTTATACGAAGCAAATTGTTTGGCCATCGCTAAGCAATTGTTGGGCCCAGATGCTGAGTTAAAAGGAGAACATGCGATTCTGAAACCTCCGATGACAGGAGCTCCCACCCCTTGGCATCAAGATGAAGCTTATTGGGACCCAAAGTATCGTCACACATCCATTTCATTCTGGATGCCACTTCAAGAAGCTACTGTTGAAAATGGATGTATGCAATTCATCCCATGGAAATCTGCAGATGAGACAAAAATTGTCCCACATCAAAGCATTGGGGGAAATCCACATGTTCATGGGTTGGAAGTCCTTGATGTGAATGAGATTAATTTGGATGAAGCTGTCCAATGCCCAATCCCTGCAGGAGGGGTCACGATCCATGATTCCAAAACTTTGCACTACACTGGCCCTAATCTTTCCGATAAACCACGTAGAGCTTATATTCTTTCTTTTGCTCTTCCATTTGTTCTTCATGAAGATCATGAGCATATTGAAGAATTCACTTGGAATGCAAATAAACATACGGCAAGGTCTATTCGAGCGGCTAAGGCAGGAGTCACAAGAAATGCTATGGGAGAATTGGCTGATCTGAGTTCGGACCAATGAACAAATCTGATTTTTGGATGAGTTTAATTTATATGGGTTACAAAGTTTAGCTTTCTAAGTAGGATCTCTGGGGCTGTCTTCCTGCATGTTATATTATATTAAATACTGTGATGATACTTTAGTAATTAAATTTTGAGCGGACGGAAAATAATAAAATTTTACTGTTGGTCAAAAAAAAATCGTACAAATTCTTCAATTTTGTTTAGCATTTATTTATTCTCCGGACATTTTGAGTTGAAATATGAAGATTATCAATGTTAAGGTTGTGCCTGCCAGCTAAAAATTAGAAGAAAGCCCATATAAATTTACAATATGAATAAACGTAGAAATTATATTTCAATATTTAACCTCACCGATGTTATAAGTTTATAATTGATGTTGAAATAACCGTACGCCGTAAGTTTCCATTTCCAACGGAGAATTGATTTAATCAAAGCATCAATCTAAAATCAAAATCAATACGTGTTACGGCGTAAATATTTGAAAATTACATACCTTTGGATCGACGTGTCCAAATTTCTTGTGTCCAAGCGTCACATAAGTGTTTCGTAACATTTCTTTATTTTCATCAATCTGCGTATTCAATAAAATTCAATCGTGATGTAAGTTAATAAATGATGCAGGGACATTGGCATTAGCATGTACCTGTTTTGCCATAGCTTCTCCAATCTTGCATAACCCAAAAATCATAGTTAAATTTTCTCCCATAGTTATCAAATTAAGAACTCCGTACAAATTAAATGCCAACATGTGAAATGAACCTTGTGCAATGAAAAAATTTCCTTGTGCAATAAGTACCAGGAAGAAATAACCATTCAGCTCATTAAATTGATTAAATCCATCTTTGATCAAGCAAAATTCATGATATAATGTTTTGAGTTTGTCCAAATACATTTCCTTGGGGTAGAAATTTGATGAAGATAAAAAGTATTCAAGATTTTGTTGAAAGTCTAGCAAAGCTTGAGTTAGCCAACGACTAAACTTGACCATTCCAATTAGAACGAAATATTTTGATAAAAAAGTAATGAGGAGACAAAATGAATCGAAGAATTGAAGCCATAATGAATCGCTTGGAAAAATCACACTGCGTATAAATATTTCAGGATGAAGGACACGAAAAACTTTGAGGAAAACATGATGTGCAGCTAAAAGTGTTACTGTCGATCCCAATAATTTGTATGTTATATTATGCCTTGGTCGATTTGACGAACTCTCAAAACCTAAAGAATTGCAGAGCTGAATGTGTGAAATTAATTTTGAACAATTTTCTAAAGCACTGATTCTCAAAACGAAATGTGTGATCCCACGTGTTCCTAAATATAAGGTAAGGATGAGTGCATCAGAAGTCTTATCACTTTGACTAAAAATTGCATTTGCTATACAAATATCCAAATCAGTTATTGCGACTATGATTCCGGTTGTAATGGAGTAGAGAGAAAATAAACTCAAAAGTCTATGTCGGAATAATTGTGGGACTCTAACTACCGGGAAAGAACCAGAGATCCATCCTATTGCTAAAAGAAAAGTTAACAATTTTCCTTGAATCATGACGATTGAAATTAACACTAAACTATTCAACTTTGTGGCTGGAATTTAAATTGAATTCTGGAAGAAAATTTATAAGTGTGCACCGTTATATGTAGTACGAATAGAATTCTAAATAAATGAAAGTGTCAATTCTGTCAATTAGCAAAAGATAGCGTATCGATTGATTAAATCTAGAAGTGCGTCAAACATTTTAGTATATTGGATTCAACCGTCTCGGTGAAGGTCAAACACGATGAAGATTTACTCAAAAGAAATTTAACCTTCAACTAACCATCGACTCTGCATGTTCTATCCAATTAGTAATAATTAATGAGCTAATAATGAAGCAAGTAGCAAACCTTACATCATCCCAACTTGATCTGATAGTGAAGTGGGCTCCAGGCCAAGTCTTTGCAAAGGAGCTTCAGATGCCCTAATAACCGAAGCGTAGATTCAAATCGCATCATGTTGATCATGCCCTTAAATACTAAATTACTTTTCAGAGTACTGTTCGGACAAAACTTTGATCATTCGTCAATTGCTTCAGTGCAAAGTTCTTTGGTAGTATATTTTCTTCCTTTTCATACAACAGTCATGATTTTTGAGAAATTTACCCAAATTATTCTTGCCATTGGCTGGGCCGCAGGTTGCTTTCCAGTACAAAATATTTCCAAAATGTCTAACTTCAAGTTTAATCCGTTTAGTTTTACTTTTGCTTACTCGGGCGTTCTTGCAATTTTGATTTTGCTGAGAAATTTGGATTTCATTATCGGAATGCTAACAAAATACAACGAGAGTTCAACTGCAGATAATCTTGTAACTTGTACTTTCTTATCAGTTCAAGCAGCGCTAGTCGTACTGATCCGGTTCATTTTGATCAAAAAAAGTCCCAAATTAATAGAATTTATAGAACATCATTCGAGTTTGTCGAAAAATCTGGAATATACAGTTTTCGAATTCAAATTACTTATCGCTGGGCTAATTTGTCTAACTAGTCACCGGATTTTATCAATTGTGCAATTTTTTTACTACCCACATTTATTCCTTGACCCGATTTTACTCCCCTTAGAGAATTCTACATACAAATTATTCGAGGTGTTCTGCAATATAATTTTCTATTTGGAAAATTGTTTTATACTTTCTCATCTCGTCTTATTTGGGTACAATTTGTGCAAAATATGGGAGGAATTTATTGAAACCTTGTTAGAAAATCGCAAGGATATTGAAAAATTAGTTGAACATTTCAATGCAATTAAAAAAACTTTTCAAGAATTTCAAGATCTTACAGGCTATTATTTTTTTATTCTAATTCCTCAATTAAGCCTGTACTTTTTGTTTGGACTTTTTAATATTACTGGAGTTAATTTTCCTACACTTATTTATACTTTCAACATTACAAATTCTTTACTTACGATTTTTATCCTTTGTCATATCGGGAATCAAATCGAGAAAAAGGTATGATGTACATGACTTAATAATTATTTTCTAAATTGATTAGAACCTATTCCCAATAATTTAGTTGAAGTTTGCAAAGGAAAAATTGGAAATAAAATGTTGTGAAAAAGAAATCAGTGGCATTGGTGGTTTGACGGATAAATCGGTTAGTTTATTTGTGCCTAGAATATTGAATGTAATTTAATATATTTTATTTTTATTTCATTCAGACCGAAATGCTGATTTCCCATGTTTTGAGTTGGAAATTCAAATTAAATGCTTGCGAATATTTCAACGTCAATTATGGGCTTATCCCTTCTGTAAGTAGATTGAGACTATTTTTGGCCTTTCATGAATTAGTTGTTACGGGTTTCTAACTCTTATACTTTTCAGCTTGCCGGAACAATGTTAACACTGGTTATATTCATATTCCAACTAAAAATGTCCGGATAAATTACTATAAGATATGCTATGATAAATAAAAGTAATTATTACTTCATCCAGTAATTAATTCTTAGAAGTTTACGAAATATCTATTAATTAATAAAAACTATAGGCCATAGACACTTCGAGTAGTTTATTACTTCTCATCTGAAATCACACATTAAACTTCCTTTACACTATTTTTTTGATTCTCAATAATTCTTTGTAATATTTTCATGCTGAGTTCAGCATGGATAAGCACACCTTCATTTTATTTTAATTTGAGAGCCAAACGTGCAAGTCAATCCAGGTGCGATATTCCGGCACTCTTGCGTGAACATCTGGATAAGAGGGTGAAGCCCATCCAACTGATGCAATTCGTCCACAAACCACATCTCGAACATTTGGACAAATTACTGGACCACCATGATCACCAGTCCAAATGGCATATTCTGTGCACATCATGTTTTCCTCCATTAAATCCTCAAACTTTTTCCGACAATCAACGTTATTTACATGGCCAACAGTTTTAGATTGCAAAATAGTAGCGCAGTCCCATCCAGCAATAGTTACTTGATCTATTTATAAAGGGCAATTTATAAATGAAATTTTAGAATAAAAATATAATTAAACTTTACTTGTGATTTGTTCTCCAGCAACTGCTTGTAGCGCTGGCTGTACATAAGCGTTTAGTACAAATGGAGTTGAAAGACGAACAAGTGCGATGTTTTTTTTTGAGATGGCACCCCTAATAATTCATTCAAATATTAATAACATTACTTGACTAATTAATCAATTCAGAAAAATTAACTACTCATAGTATTCTGGATGAATAATAGTTTGAATAATGGTTCGTGTTTGTTCTGTCTCTTCAGCCACGTCAAGATTGTATTCTCCAGCAGTGATGGTTGTGCCAGCGCTGTATCGTACAGCACACCAGGCGAAGGTCAGGACCCAGTCTGCATTGACAATGACTCCACCACAATTACCACCAAATGAAATATCACTTTGAGTGTAAACGAGAAAATTTCAATCGGATTTTACGGCGTTTTGACCACCAATAATTTTGACACTGTTTCTTGCATCGGAAGAGATTTGACGACCTATAGTTATAGCAAAATTATAAGTACGAAATAATCATAAATAAATTATTTCAAAGTGACTTACCCAGCGCAGAGGCAAAAATTAAGGCTGAAAATATGAGGTAAGTGTGAACAATTTTGGTCAGAGTCATCGCTTAAGTGTTAATTAAATGTTGAATGCGATAAGTACAAAGAGCCGAATTGTGTGTGATTTGCAAGAGTTTATGTCATCGTACTTATACCAAAATCCAATTCTGAACTTTAAATTTATCACAAGAAAATAAGCCGTTAGCCGAGAACCATTATCAGCGTCCGCTCTGCAAATAACTAGTTCAAGTTCCATAGAAGAGGAAAAAATGGACTGGTTCATTTCTACTTCACTACTTCTCAAGTGTTTTGCACTAATTTATTAAAATAACATCCTGTGACGCTAGTACTTTCTCAATCACAACTGGAAACTGGAGTAGTGATGCCCTTCTTAAACTAAAAATGTAATTAATCAAAATGATCGGTAATCAAATTATCTATTGAGTAATTATCTACGGAACGCGATGCGCGGGGTAGGCTAAATGAATGCCAGTGCTTGAGATATTTTTCTTCACTTTCTCTACCCACTTTTTACCCCTATTAAAAAATTCCACATTTCCACAATTCCACATCCAAATTCCAAATTCCACACAATCAAATTTCAAGCTTTGCTTAACGTATTCATTCACCCAATACGTAATATGCATTCCGAGTCCAATTCTATTCTGACAGACAATTTCAATACGAGAAATCAATTGAAGTTCAATCTCGACGCCAATTTATTTTTTCAAATAAAGAAACACTTTTTAAAAACATATTGACATCAAATAAGAAGGGTAGATAGAATTTATAAGATGTTATAATTTCAAGAGAATTTATTATACAAGTAATGATTTTTTATTTCCAGTTCTATTTGACCATTGCTTGCTCTTCGGTTTTGCTTATCCCTTGCACACGTCACTGCATTGACTTCCGAAGAAAATGTAGACACATTTGCCGCAATAACACTGCATTTGTCCTAGGAAGAAAAATAAATTGCACTATGTAAATTTACTTAAAAAGTAGTGTTTAGTATATCTCTGCTTACCTGATGGACATCCAGCATCAACAATAGCAGGCACTGCCATTGCCAACAAAACGAGTGCAAGAAAAATCAATGTGTAGATACTCTTCATGATGAAAGTTGAATTAGGTACTTTTTGGTTATTTGTTAAGGAAGTCAGTGTTGTCATTTGCAGAGTCACAGCTGCTTATATACTCATTTTTTAATGTGCGCTCGGTGCTAATCACTCTCCGCTAACAAAGTTTAAGTTAAATTATGCAAAGCACAGCCCAAAAGCTATTATGTACACAAACCTGTAGTTTTATTGAAATATCATCAAGTTTTAAGGATTTCCATCGATCAACTATTAGAAATCCATTAATATTACATTAGCAAATCACCTGGTGGATAATCCAGAAGCTAATTAAGCGGTCGACAAAAAGTAAGACTAAACTCAACCACATCAAATATTTCTATTATCATTTTTTTTAATTAATTCATACGTTATGTTATGGACAGTGTTTCATACAATAGAATAATTAATTTATTGAATTTACAATTTTGAGACTTCACACAATCACTTCAGAAATTATTATTATTTCTAACATTTCAATCGGGGCCACTTATAAAATGTAATATTGGCACTTGTTTATATCCATATTTCAACTCAAAACGTCTGGCTAATATTATCTTACAAAAAAAAAAAAATTATAATAGTAGGAGATATTGCTTTTCTGAATAATTAATTAATCTTTGGAGTTCATTTTACTCTGAAAGCCAGACTTGCAAGTCAATCCAGTTTCGATAGTCCGAAACTCTTGCGTGAACATCTGGATAAGGGTCGAAAGCCCAACCATTTGAAACAATTCCACAAACAACATTTCGAACATTCGAGCAAATGACTGGACCACCAAGATCATGAGTCCAAATAGCAAAATCTGTGCACATCATGTTTTCTTCAATTGAATACCCATGTATTGTCTCACAGTCAATGTTGTTTACATGCCCAACAGTTTTTGATTGCAAAATGCTAGCTCCGTCCCATCCAGCAACATTCACTTGATCTAGTTATAAATAATTGACAAATTACAAATGGAATTTCATTTGCAAAAAATATTAAAATTTACCAGTGATTTTTTCTCCAGCAACTGCTAGCAGTGCTGGCTGGACATAAGCGTTGAGCACAAATGGAGTGGAAAGACGAACGACAGCAATGTTGTTTCTTGAGATTTCAGCCCTATAAAAGCTAAGGTTAATCATCTGATTTGACCAATTAATTGATTTGTAAAAATTATATTTTCAAATTACTCGTAGTATTCAGGATGAATAATAGTTTGATTAATGGTTCGTGTTTGTTCTGTCCCTTCGGCTATGTCAAGATTATATTCCCCAGCTGTGATTGTTGCGCCTGCCTTGATTCGTTTAGCACACCAGGCGGAGGTTAGGATAGGACCCAGTCAACGTTAACAATGACTCCACCGCAGTAGCGACCAAATGAATTATTAGTATGAATGTGAACGAGAAATTTCCAGTCGGATTTTATAGCGTCTTGGCCATCAATAATTTTTATATTGTTTCTGGCTTCGAGTGAGATTTGACGGCCTAAAGTCATAGCAAAATTGTAAATATGAATGAAATATTACGTAGTATTCAGGATGAATAATAGTTTGATTAATGGTTCGTGTTTGTTCTGTCCCTTCGGCTATGTCAAGATTATATTCCCCAGCTGTGATTGTTGCGCCCGCCTTGATTCGTTTAGCACACCAGGCGGAGGTTAGGACCCAGTCAGCGTTAACAATGACTCCACCGCAGTAACGACCAAATGAATTATTAGTATGAATGTGAACGAGAAATTTCCAGTCGGATTTTATAGCGTCTTGCCCATCAATAATTTTTATATTGTTTCTGGCTTCGAGTGAGATTTGACGGCCTAAAGTCATAGCAAAATTGTAAATATGAATGAAATATTCATAAATTAATTATTCTATTTCAAAGAATGAATTACCCAGTGCAGATGCAAAAATTAAAGTTGAAAAGAGTAAATAAATTTTAGAAATTTTGGTTAATGCCATGGCTTAAAGTGTTGATTGGGGAAAAATTGGAATGGTCAGGATAAGTAGGAAGAATTGGATTGTGTGATTACTCTCAATTTTGTGTCATCGTATTTATATTAAGTCCCATTCTGGACTTTACCATAACCGGCCGAGGGCCGATAGTCGAGCACCTTTATCAGTAGAAGGTGCGTCCGCTCTGCAGAAAAATTAAATCAAGTTGCCTTGGATAAAATTAGCTGGTTCATTCATACTACTTTGCTATTTCTCAAGTGTTGTGCACCAATTTATCAAAAAAACATCCTGTGACGGTAGTGCTTTATCAATTACAACTGGAGTAGTGACTTCCCTCCAAAAATTGCATAATTAATCTAAATAATCGGAGATTCGGTCAGTACTTCTACTTCATGATCTTGACATTTTATGTCTTCATTCTTTTATTTTTGTAGTAGAAAGTCTAGTTATGATTTAGAGTAAAGTTTACGTTAATATACGTAAAGGAGAAAAAGAGTGTAAAGTAATCGTATCATTTCATAATATAATATTAATTTCCCTACTTAGATTTTAATTCGAATTATTGAATAGTTAACGAACTAATAATGAACCAAATAGCCAAGTCTAAATTATTCGGTAAAATCTGATAGGAAAGTGTGCTTCAACTTTAGAAAAGGAGCGTCGTTTACTTTAATGGCCTATGCGTAGATTCTAATCATAGTGACAAGAATAGTCATGGGCTTAAATAATACATTATTTATCCGTGTACTATTCGGACCGAACCAAAATACGAAAATCGTTCAGTCGCCTCATTCCGAAGTTTGTTCTCTGTATTTTTTTCTATCCAGTCTTCATTGCAACACCAAAAAAGTCATTTTTGCTAAGAGCTTTATCCAAATTATTATTACCGCAGGCTAGGTTGCTTTCCTAGCATACTGAATACTTCTGTAATAATGTCAAATTTCAACTATACTCCGTTTGGTCTTATTTTAACTTCTTAAGGGTACTTACAGTTATGATTTCCTTCAGAAAACTGGATTTTATTACTGGAACACTAAGAAAATATAATGAGAGTTCGACAGGAGATAATCTTGTAACTTATAGATTTCAATCAACTTAAGCAGCGCTGGTTGTACTGTTTGGATTCATTTTGCTGAAAAATTTCCTAAATTAATATAGTTTATATATATCACTGTACTGGTTTATCAAAAAACGTGGAGTACACACCTACACTTTCCGAGTGTCAAATACTTATCGTTGGATTAATTTGTCTAAAGTTACGGTACACTAGATTTTATTAATTGTGCACCTTTGACATTACTCGAATTTATTTGGGTAATATTTTAATATGGCTTATACTTTTTGTTTGGACTTTCAAATATAGCTGGAATTAATTTTACTACTCTGATTTAGACTTTCAACGTTAAAAATTCTTTGCTGATAATTATATCCTCTGTCATATTACGAATCGAGAAAAATGTATGCTTATAGAAAGTATTTATTATATTTGTAATTAATATACTAATTAGTTAACTTAACTACAAAGATTCTTTGCTAATTTACAGTTTGGAAGTGTGAAAAGGGAATGCTGTGAAAAAGAAATTAGTAGTGATTATATGGAAATCGTTTAGTTCATTCGCTTAATGGAAATAGCTCAGACTTTAATTTATATTGTTTTTGTTTCAGTCAAACGAAAATGTTGATATCTCATGTTCTGAGTTGGAAACCTAAATTAAATGCTTGCGAATATTTCAACCTTAAACATATTACGAATTGAGAAAAATGTATGCTTATAGAAAGTATTTATTATATTTGTAATTATTATATTAATTAGTTAACTTAACTACAAAGATTCTTTGCTAATTTACAGTTTAGAAGTGTGGAAAGGGAACGCTGTGAAAAAGAAATTAGTAATGATTATATGGAAATCGTTTAGTTCATTCGCCTAATGGAAATAGCTCAGACTTTAATTTATATTGTTTTGTTTCAGTCAAACGAAAATGTTGATATCTCCTGTTCTGAGTTGGAAACTTAAATTAAATGCTTGCGAATATTTCAACCTTAATTATGGGCTTATCCCCTCCGTAAGTAGATTTTATTCGTGTCTTCTTACGCAAACTGTACTTATTTTTTGGGTTCCTAATTTATTCAAACTTCTTAGCTGGCCCGAACAATGTTGACTCTTGTTATATTCATATCTCAAATCTCAACTCAAAATGTTTAAAGTGCTGAAACGCTCAAATCCGAGGAGTTTTTCGATTTGGTCAAGAATTGCGACCTGTAGAGAGCGAACGGACGGACAGCACGATCACATATAGCGGAGCTTTAAGCCCGCTAAATAAAGTAGTTACTTATTAAACAGTTGTTAATTGAACGAACAATTAATTCATAGAATCAAAACAAATATTTGCCAAATGTTATAGGCGGTTTGGAATAATTTATTAGTCATCATTTAAAATCACAAATTTAAATTTCGTTGATGTAATTTATATTAACAGCACTCTTGTTGGCATTGGACTGTAATGGCGCAAATTCATTTCCTTTTAATCTGAAAGCCATACTTGCAAGTCAATCCAGGTTCGATAGTCGGATACCCTTGCATGAACATCTGGTAAACCAGCTGAAGCCCATCCAACGGATATAATTCCACAGACCACATCGCGAACATTTGGACAAATGACTGGACCACCATGATCACCAGTCCAAATGGCATAATCTGTGCACATCATGTTTTCTTCAATTGCAATCCCATGACTTGCCTGACAATCCAAGTTGTTTACGTGGCCAACAGTTTTTGATTGCAAAATGCTAGCTCCGTCCCATCCAGCAATATTCACATGATCTAATTATAAACAATTGGCAATTTGCAAATCAAATTTCATTTGCAAGAAATATAAAAACTTACCAGTGATTTGTTCTCCAGCAACTGCTAGCAGCGCTGGCTGTACATAAGCATTGAGCACAAATGGAGTGGAAAGACGAACGACGGCAATGTTATTTCTTGAGATTCCAGTGATTTCGTCTCTAAAATTTAAATATTAAGGTTAATCATACGATATGATTAATTAATTAATCAAAATTATAGCTTTAATTTACTCATAGTATTCTGGATGGATAATAGTTTGGTTAATGCTTCGTGTTTGTTCAGTCCCTTCGGTAACGCCAAGATTATATTCTCCAGCAGTGATTGTTGTTCCAGCGTTGAATCGTTTAGCGCACCAGGCAGAAGTTAGAACCCAGTCGGCATTGGCAATGACTCCGCCACAATTACCACCAAAATGAAATATCAGTGTGAGAGTAAACGAGAAATTTCCAGTCGGACTTTACAGCGTTTTGGCCACCAATAATTTTTACACTATTTGTTGAATCGATGGAGATTTGATGGCCTAAAAATATAACAAAATTGAATATGAAATATTGAAAAATACTAAATGACTTCATTCTAAAATATGACTTACCCAGTGCAGAGACAAAAATTAAAGCTGAAAAAATGAGGTAAGCGTGAGAAATTTTGACGAGAGACATTGTTTATCTTATTAAGTGTGGATGTGTGAAATTGAAGAGGTCAGGAGGATAACTAGGATACTAGGAAGAGTTGGATTGTGTGTGATTCTCTGGATTTCATATCATTGTATTTATAGTAAATCCAATTCTGAACTTTGTCATAATCAACCAATAGCTGAGCAATTTTATCAGTAGCTGAGCCCTCATCAGCTTAGCGAAAAACTAGTTCAAGTTGCCTAGGGTAATATTAACTCGTTCATTCAAACTATTTTGCTATTTCTCAAGTGTTGTGCACTAATTTATTAAAAAAAAACATCCTGTGACGTTATTGAACTGGAGTAGGGACTTCCCTCCTAAACTAAAAATTTACGTGTAATTAAGCCAAATGAGCGGAAATTCGTAGAGTGCTTCATTTCTTGACATTTTATATCTTCATTCATTGAGTTTTCTAGCAAAAAGTCTAGTTACGATGTAGAGTAAAGTTTAAGTAATACAAAAAATAGTGCTAGCAATTTTATCATACTAGGGGTATACCCAGGTCTCGTATAATTTGGCGTATCTGCGTATTCGCATATCTTCGTATCACGATAGAAAACTCTCGCTCGTTGATTTTGAATTCGACCAATCAAATCACGAATAAATTTACGTATCACATAAGAAATTGTTTGAAATTATACGCAACTGGAGGTCTTCTTGTTTGTGCGTATTTCAATTTTCGTATTTTTCCGATTTCAAGAATTCACTTGAAAGTCCAGTTTATTTGTGCACATTTGAGTTTCTAACTTCAATCTCGGCTACAAAATTGGTCCAAATTAGAAAATCAAAGACTCCTATTGCCAGATTAGCCTCATCCCAGTTAAACCGAAGTGAAGCTGGGATTATTTCGTGACAATCCTGTCAAAGGAATATAAAGTTCTGTCGGAAACGGTCTACCGGATGGACAACCGAACCCGTGAACTGTTAAATTTTTCAAAAAATTCAGGGAATCCTTTTATGGCCCATTTCTGAGACCTATTTATGGAATTTTCAGCATTATTGGTCTGATTTATCTACCTGCGTCGTCATCAGAATCTGCCTAAATTTACGTTGCAGCAGGAATAAAGATTTCGTCATCTATTTTTATTTCTTTGGTGTTTTCATAAATCGTTTCCAAATTTTGAGCTTGAGTAAAACTTCACGAATAGAAACGATAAGACTACGAACTTTACGCGAACACACCGTCACAGGAGGTCGAGGGTCGCACCCGGGTTTTGCAAATACGCGTTCATATAATTAATTAACTTTACGTAAAAAAATACGCAAACGACATACGCAAACAAGTTTACGAGACCTGGGTATACCCCTACTATTTCACAAAATAAAATTAAATAATTGCCGAACTCGGGCTATAGGATTTCGGCCTATGAAAAACGAATTAGTCAATATATTGAAACAAATTTACGCCTATCATCATACCCCCTCAACTATATATGTAAACTTGA
>WJEZ01001452.1:0-17459 GCA_009869925.1 Thalassaphorura encarpata
ACCATTGTGTGCAGGCAGGGTCACATATAATGATAAGTCAAATGAATAAAGAAAAGGTCAACTGTTAAAATAAGTAATATCATCATATGCATGTATGGTAAGAGGAGTAAAAACGGATTTACAATGCACCACTGCCATGGCTCAATAACATTGGGTCGTGCGGGTCTAGGCTAGCCCAAGACTCTTGGGCCGTGCGGGTTTAGGCTGACCCAAGGACCTTGGGTCTACTTGACTAAAAGGAAAGGGAAAAACTTGTGTTGTCCCAATAACCTTGGGTCTACCTCAACCAGTGGAATGGTTTGTATTCCAGAGTGGAGCACGGGAAAAGTGTACATGGTGGGGGATGAGTTGAGGATCGTGCTAAGTGGGGCATAAGGAACTCAGCCTATCAATCAGATGGGTTCTGCCTAGCATAAGCAGGGGTTCTGCCTAGCATAAGCAGGGGTTCTGTGGGTTCTGTCTAGCATAGGACATGACTTATGCCTAGTAAAGCATAGGATAATAGTGCAATTGCTGGTGCATAAAGGAGTTACGCATTTGGAGCATTTAGGAATAATGCCTAGTGGGGCAACCAGGAAATGTACAGGTGGGGTAGGGATATACATGAACAACTCACGCTTTTAAGGTGCTTATTCAGAAACCCAACAACTTCAATATTGTTCATTGTCGTCTTCTTTAGCTATGTTTTTTTTTAAATTTCGAATAATTCATCCAATAAAAAATTGTAAATCATTCTTAGCGCTCATTACCCGAAAGGGGGAAGGAACACAGAATGGAGACATGACCCAGACAAAACCCTGGACAAGACGTGATAAAATAATAATCGGTAATCTTCCAATTGCCACTGCTAGCCAATTTACAATTTTAGTAGTCGCAGCCAATGTCCGATTGGATAAAAGGAAATCGTCAGTCTCAATTTGAATTGTGGTTTCGAATTGACATATTTCACCGAAATTCCAACTGACCGTGGCTTCCTATCGCTTAATGAAATTAAAAGAGAGTTACTACGAGAGAATTTTGTACGTAGTTTGATATTTGAGGATGAATTGAGCTTTGATGTTGGATTCGTGTTTTCATTGGTTAAAAGTCAGTCAAGTTCACTCAACCCAGATGCAATATTTGATGGGACTGCCTTTGCAGCTAATGTCTGTATGAATGTGTCTTTTCCTTTCCGAATACGTTCTTGCCATGTGTACTCCTGATTCCGATTGTAATGCAGAATCTTAAATTACATTTCGTTTGACCTCTAGAGATCTCCAAAAGAAAGGAAGTGCTTCGCTGATGACATAGGTCAAATGAGGCATCGTTAGAAAGGGTGTCCTGGGAAACCTGTCCTCCAAGTTTCAGCTTTCCACAATGCCAAGCTTTACCTTCAAGGTTAACTCTTTTCATTGCACCGAAGCCTAAGAAAGAACATTAGTAAAAGGAAATTATTACAAATCTTAATTTTCTGATTAATGCGGTTAGCAGCTACGTTGATAAAACCAGAAAATGAGGGACTGGGTTGTGAATGATAATTAAACGACCAATCTCTACAGAAGAATAATTAAATCACGTTTAACTACACACGAGACAATTAGTCCAATTAAATGAATTTCTTCCTCTCTCTGGGTTGAAATTATGACCACTTTAAGCTCAAACGTCCTTGCCAGAAGTCTTTTCACAATGGAGGCAACATTGGATAAAATAGATTCATCGTCATACGAAATAGGTCCAATAATAATTAAAACAGTTTGTTACACAGGGTTGATAGGAAATCTCTTCAGTGCAATTGTTCTTTGTTGACCCCAGCTGAGAAATTCGCATCTGAACAATCTGTTACCTTGACTGACTTTTGCTGATGCTCTGTACTTGGTTTGTAGCATCGGTCGTGAGTCAGAATTTGTACAGGGGATGGATCGGTACGGAATCAGGACAGTTCTCATGATATTTTCCAATACATTACCTATAGACGACAAAAAGACCTCAAGATGAAAAATGAGAAAATCGGCAACCCATGAAAAATTCACTTTGAAAGGGAAAAATTTTTAACCGTTAAAAATTATATTTCGAAAAGTAAGGACTTGTACAGACGAGATTTACCATTTTAGATGCTTGGGGTCCTAAATCAACACAATACAAATATATCGGATCTGGACGCTGTTTGCATGTAAAATGGTTCTCGTGTTAGTCAGTCTAGAGGTGAAACTTTATTAAAAACCATCAGATATCACAAATATAATAGTTTTGTAATGATTTTGAAACATCCTGTACATGAGTCTAATCTCCGTTGGATTTATGTTAACATGATAATTCAATAAATTGAAGACAAAAACTTTATTTTGCAACATTAACGTGCAGACTAATGTTGTATGCAAGGGAAAGGAGAGACTATGGCAATGGATGTTGTGAATTCGACAAGTATTTTTCATTTTAATCTGACTAGATTAATAAACTACCAGTCCAAGAAAGTTTTATAAATATTCAATTAAACTAATTTCTAAAAAAAATCCTGGTTATTGTACTTTGAATTAATTGGACAATATTGAGTAAATGGGGTCCTAGTTTACGCTTAACTTTTATGTAAATACTTTTTCAACAATTGACTTTTTTGTGAAAGAAAACCGCAGATTGGAGATTACAAAATACCCCCGGTGCGATTCGATCCAATTGCGTACATGTTCTAGTCCAGATGACCCTTGAAAGCTTTTGAGAAGGTAATACATGGGGCTTCATTTCCTATGACCTCGAGAGGTCACCAAAGGTTAGGGAGAGGCAGGATCTAATCTAACCTAACCTTTGGCTACCTTGGGGGTCAAATTTGACATCGCGTGAAGCCGAAACTAGGTAGGCTTAAACCTTAGGTCACGCCCTTTCCGACGGTACGGATATCCCATTTGATCCCTTTCATAAGAAAACTATGCCGTGACATTTGGTTACCTCTGGAGGTCATTGGAGATGAAGCCCCATCTTTTACCTTCGAAAAACCTTTCAAGGGTCATCTGGACTGCAACGTATCCAAAATTGAATCGAATCGAACGTGGGAGGGTGTATTTTGTAATGCTCAATTTGCTGTTTCCTTCCAATTTCTTGTGAACATTGGATAATTTATATTCAATAGTCGGGCATACTACTAACCCATAAGAACTTGATGGTATTCTTTAATGCATGGATTAGTATAGAGTCCATTTTAACATATTATTACATTGTATTCTTTAATGATTGCATATGGTCAAACCAGGATGGATATAAGTCTAATGGTCTTATTACTTCGTCTCGATCTGGAATTATTTTATGTAAAACATCTTTCTATGCAGTGAACTTGATAGAAATGAATTACGATATCAGCTTCTTCTTGACTTTCATGACCTTCATGACCAGAGCTTTCTCAGTTATTCGTTGATTCATAAGACTTGGCTTATAAGAAAACTTCTATATCTATTTCCAACACATGTTTTAAGTTCTATTCAACCGATAAGAATCCAAAATGTGATTATCATTATTCTTACATGAAAGAGGAGAGACTGGTTGAAAGTCAGCTGAGCAGACTAGCGAATTATAATGAGCTGAACACAACATAAAAATATTTTTTGCGTGTGCTACATCTATTTCTGCTAAATCCTAATTATCTATTTGTTCACGAATTTCTCACAGAATTAGGACGGTTATTAATTACAAACATGACGGACAAAATTATAGATTCTTTTGTCGAAGTCAGCAGTGTAAATATAGATGTGGTGATTCAAATATTAGAAACACGTCTTCCCATTTCTTCAAGTGTGAGTTATCGTGAGAGCTCTTGCTTTCATAAAATTATTACTAGAATATTATTTCCTTTAACCATACTAAAGATATATATGACATTGCTGAATTCCATAGGCGTACAACATGGGAATAATGTGCAAACTCATTCCGAAAGCTGTCAAATTATTTATTTACATGAATGACCTTTCTCCGAATGCATTAATTCTGTGTACAGCTCATAGAGAGGTTTTTCTACATAATCATTACGACCAAACAATTTGTTGAATCGCTGATTAAATTGATTATTTGAATTCCCAGGACTACGGAAGTGACATTTTGATTAGTTCTCCAGAAAACATCGTCGCAACTGACAAATTGACGAATGCTTTGGCGACTACTCAAGCGATAGACTGGGAGAAGCCTTACTTTTTCTGTAATCTTGATAAAGTAATTTTCCCTATCATCTGTTATATCAGTACCGCCATTAAAAATAATCCAATAGTCTGTCTTCCAGTCACTTACTTCTGGATAGATAGGAATGAGGCTGAGCAATTAAAAGTCGAGTAAGTCTAGCTCTGCATATAATTCTTATCATTTTGGTATAAGTAGTATTACAAATAATTCCAATACTGAATGCTCTTACATTTTTTTTACAGACTACCGCCTGGATTTACAAAGAAATCCATGAATAGTGACGTTGGAATTAATTTTTTGGTAAAATCATGGAAATTTACTAAAGAGGGGACCAAAGAATATGTTCAGAGGGTGATGGATTTGTGTCCTTCTGCTGGGATTTTTGACGATGCCACAGAGCAACCAGCCTGTGGTATTATGATGAATTTTAATGGAGCAATTGGAATGTTATATTCCTCAGAGAGCTATCGAGGGAAAGGATTGGCTCAATTGTGTACAAAAACTTTATTGCAACAATTGGCTGCGTTAAGATTTATTCCTTCCAGCGGTTGTGAAACTAAGAACGCTGCTTCTGTAGCATTTCATTTAAAAGCTGGAATGAAATTATCTCATTATAACACTGAAATAATATACAGTGGCTCTAAATTTTGAATGAAACACGTTAATTTGAACTTTTAAAATAACTATGTTCCTGGTATGAAAATTTTCAACCAATACAAGGCTAATAAAGGAAAGTGGACTTCCAAGATTGGATCAGGGTAAAATGTTTGTCGTTCGTTTCTTCTTTTTTCTTGAGCAAAGCAGGTTCATGTAAAATGACTTTCAAAAATTACAATTACACTCGTAATAAGCGTGTATGAACGGTCTCGCTGATGCATGTCAAAATAATCTCGAATTTTTTAAAGTACAACAAAAATTAGTATACTTATTTCAAACTTTAAAAAAAATTAGTATAATGTCATCAAATTAGCCTCTCAATATACGTTGCTGCAATCCTGTGAAACGACTTTTCAGGCTAAGCTATCCAGTTTTCCCAAAAAGCTTATGCTAATGACTTGGTCAACTTTTGATTCAATTTTGTGTTTGTGATGCTTGTGAATATATGCTTGGTTTCCCATTGCGGGCCTACTGATCATACTTTAAAAAAACATTTATACTCTCTAGACTCTGCTGATTTAATTTTCCTAACTAAACCCAAACCGTAATGAATTTTTACAAATTGTTAATGTAAATTTCAAGGGCAAGTCCGCAAGTCATAATTCAATTTTTATGATGGTTAATGACGAAAATGTACATCTAGTTTTCAATTCCAAGCCTGCTGATCAAAAATTCTTTGAGTGATTGTGTTGAGCAAATTGTCAAGCTGTATTTTTAACTTGTCGCAATAAAGAATATACAAATTTCTGTCATAATTTCCAAACTATTGATAGATATACATTTGAGATGAACAGCAGGGTTAGTTAGTTGTATGAGTAGGTTAATGGTTAAGAGGTTAGTTGGTTAGTTAGTGGTTAAGGATGATAGGGTGGTCGTTGTGGTCGTGAGAGGAAGAAGTTTAGGTTTGGGGACCCTGAGTTGGGAGTTTTTGACGGTTGCGCGGGTGGGAGGGGACAGCCCCACCGCCCTAGCTAGCCAGCCTGGGCCTGGGCCTGCCTAACACAACACTAGTCAAACCGATCACTCATTTCCTTCTAATTCTACACACAAAACCAAGCGTAGCGTTCCATCTTACTACTCCTCAACTCTACTCTACCCCCAACCAACCAACATTCGCAACAATCACAATTAAACAACTTTGTGTGACAGTTAAAACAATCGACAAGAGTTTGAGTTCAAGTGACCATTCCAAAAGAAAATTAAAATCAAAGTCTCACGTATGACATGATCTACCCGTGAGCATTTGCTTTGTAATTCCAACCATTTCCACCGAACCGAGGATCCAAGAATAACATAAATACATATACACACAGGTATGTCTCACAGTTCAAGTTCATTTCAAAATTGTTTATTTACTTATTAGCTGGATATTGACGATGGTCAGGGTTGGTTCGTACGATATACACTAAAACTCAAACTCTAGAAATTGCAGATTTGTCAACTAGGAAACCCGGTTCAATTGTCTTTACGTGTACATGGCCTCAAAATCGCCTAAGGCCTTAGGGTTTACACCCCGGTATACAGTCATGGTCTGAAATATTTATATTTTCAAATAATTTGTTTACTGATAATTCATAACTGTTAAAAGTGAACCCGTTTATGGTTCTGATCTGATATTTATCAGGAATATTACGCTGAAAAGTATTTTATCCTTCCATGGCCTCAACCTGTTAACACTTGACACTACAATTAAGTAACTGCTAGTTCAGTTAGGGTTAAAGTCTGATTTATCGTGACACTACCTTTCGGGGTTAACCCTCGAAACTGTCGTGTTCATGTCCTGTACACTTGTACTTAACCCTAAGGGTAAGGCCACACTTGTATGTCACCTCGAATTAGGGAATGATTTTTAATGAATGAATATCGTAAAATATTTGCCGTAGTAGTTAGCCTAGCGGGCGCCATTCTCATCCCTGTACCTCTCATGAATAGAAATTTATACGTGATTGGTTTAATTTAATTAATTCTACAAATAATTTTGAACTGAAGTACTTTGTTTCGTTACTGAGCTTCAGTTGATGTCGTAAAAAACAACGAGGGGATGAAATTGTTTAATAATTTGTTTAAAAATAGGTGTGGGACACAGAGCACAAGTTAAGATAGGTAAATAAGTTGAAGTGTTCAATTCAAGATATTGGTAAAATCACAAGCGATGGAAATGACATAAATGTCATTTGATCGTTATGGGTTTTTGGTTATGAGATAATAATCTAATGAGAACGAGGAGTAAATGCTTAAGGTTGACCTTTGTAACGTTTTTATTTTAAACAACTTTGATGTCATCACTCATCAGTCTTGGCTTCTTCAATTGATCTTCGAGATTTAAGTGTGTGTTTGTTTACACTCAAGGCTTAGGCGTGCATCTCGGTTTATTTATTTTTTTGGTTTGAATTACCGTAACCGTATGTCTAAGTATAATCCCATAAGAAGGGTTTTAAAATTTAAGATTGCCTATATCCGTTGCTGCTTAAACTGACTAAAATACGAATGATGATTATTCATGATTTGATGACTTTTGGAATCATATGAATGAATATGAAAGTTTTTAACTTGCTATGACACGGCGTTAAAACTGGCAGAAGTTTTTTTTTGGTGTCTATTTCAAGTTGGTTAAGAGTAAATGGAATGTGACAAGGATGAGTTCTTGAGCTAAAACTCAGCTCAGCTCAATTCATCTTAGGGTTTTTTAGATGAGTATTAGTAGGTTTAGTTGGTTGCTAGGAAAAAGTGACAGACAGGGAAAGAAGTGGAAGTGTCAAGGGATTGTGTGGGATGGTTATTTCACGGAAAAGAAGATACTTTTCTATTTAAACCATGTCAAGAAGGAATAATAATATGATGAAAATTTTGCAAAGGCACAAGAGAAGAGGACATGATAATACTGAGAAAAAGTAATTTAGGAAAACTACAGAGTTGAAGAGGTTTCTACGAGTAGAGGATAGATGAAGGGCCAAGGCTGATGGCTGAGAGAGTGTTAAAGAAAACCCTGGGTCCGAGTTTATTCTTAAACCATCAAGTGTTATAAATTTTTTGAGTGTTTGTGTCCAAATTTTACGATCGGAAATGGGAAATATTCTTGCACATATTTGAACTCGGACTCGGATCGCTTGCGCTTGGCTTGGCTTGAAGTGTAAATTACTGGAAACTGCGACAACAGAAAAGGATATGGTCCGATCGGGTCAGGTCTGGTCCAGCCAAAATCCGGAGTTTATGAGTTTTTTCTCAGAGTGTTGGTGTTGGTATATTGATTTGGGCATTTTGATTATTTTTGAGAAAGTTGTGACTGACTCTGAACATCTCTTAGACCAAATTTGTTTTCAGAGAATGTATGATATTTTATTTAATCTGCAAATCATCATGACCTGTTATAGACGCGTAGTGCAGCCAAAATTTTTTAACTCATAAATTCCTTTGAGTCAAGTTAACTATCGGGTCAGCAAAGATGAAAGGATATTAGAAAAAAAACTAAAACCAAAATTTTATTACCAGAGTTCATAGTTCGTTGCTAAAACGAATCACAGTGGAGGAGTCAAATATAATGAGGTAATTCATGCGGAAATAAATTTCGGTAAAAATAAGAAAGAAAGTATGAACTCAAATAAAATTGTTTGTTTCTGTATTTATGCTAATAAAGTGTGGTGAGTAGACAAGTGACAGAAGAACGACAAGAAAGAACAATTACACGGACAGAATATACGACTCACAGGTGAGGAATGCAATCCGTTGTCGGGAACGGACCATTCCATTCCATTCCACTATTTCTAAATTTCCTATTGTCTTGTCCACTCTTTCTGGTCTGGTCTAGTCTGTTTTGTGAAAAAAAAGTAGAATTGGTAGGTCCAAAATTATATTGAAGCTTAGTTTGGCAATCAGCAACATGTTTGCTCCATAGTTCATTCCTGTGCTGTCATGTTGTAAACAAAAACAAGGAGATCAGTTGAGTATTGTGTCGTCGTGTGTTGTTCTAATGTGTCGTCTCTTTCTTTAATTTATGCACATACATACTAAAAAGCAATGCGTGATTTATGACCTACCCAAAGATGGGTTTTCTCGAACGGTCTTAAAATTTCGCACAACAATGGGACAATTATACTTTGGAAACGGTCTTTGGCTCCAGGGTATGAGTAACTCTTGCTCTTGGGTTGAATTTGAGTTCACGCTAGCTGTGGCTCATAGTGAATCTCTGTATTCAATAATATTTCTCTTCTTCTTACCACTCAAGGGTTTCTTTCTTCAATGTTTTTTTTCGTGAATTCTTCATTTTATAGTTATTAGGCATAGGCAGGTGGTCCATAAATGGATTTCAAAATTGTTCCTTCGGATATGTACTTGGTTTGTTAAGGAATTTGCACACCTGACCTGAGTCGAACTCATATTCATATTCCAGTCATGGTGTACTTATTTTGGTACATGATCTGACCGAAACAACCCTAGTCTATATATTTTCCTTGTGAATAGATTATTTTGTCCCCTCTCATCGACTTTGGGATAAAAAGAGAGGAACATGAAGAAAAGAATGAGTTTGAGTGTACCTCACTAATGCTATTATTGGGTCGAGTGACAAAGTAGGCTTGTTGGTCTTTGTGGTTAGTGACTGGTGGCTGGGGAAGGGATTTGGGATTTAACTCAATTAGTAAGTGTGAGTAATTCAGAGTTTGGAATTGGACTAATTGCTCCTGTCCATCTACATGCCATTCTGGTTAGTTCTTCACTCTTTAGTTTTGACTTTAGGTAGGTAAAAATAAACCATGGTCGCTGCAAGATCGAGATGAGAATGAAAATAGCAATGACCAAAATGGAGATTTCCGCTCGACTCGGACTGTCTGTCCAGTTAAGTTAACTCTGCGTCATCCGACGTTTAATTATGCTGATTAGACCCAATTCTACCAGTAGAGCTAGCTGGGCCGAAAAGTGGTTTTTGGCTACTTAGTTCTGCCGGTCTGTATGTCAAAGGGCATTCCATGACTTGGTTGGATATTTATTGATTAACTAATTTCAATAATATATCAAATGCTAGTTTTTTATTTTCTTTTAGATAATGTCACTCAAGTATATCAGTGAGCCCAGTCGTCAAATGTACTTTTGTCTCTTGTTTTAAGTTTTTATTTATATGCATAAATGAAATTAAACTGTATAAAGGCTTGTAAAATAATTGTACGCCTCGTATTAAGTAGTTCTCGCCCAGAGTAAAGAGGAAGAAGGAAAGACTTGAGCTGCTTGAATACTCTTAAGCAAGCTTTGTAAAATGAGCTAACGGTTGATCATACAACTTGTCCCGTTGTTTCAGTCAAAGGATTTCTTTCTTACATGTTGCACTACACAAAAAGTCATTCTTTTTAACCCTTAGCTAAGAGCAGCATAGGGAGTGAATGTCTCTGAGAAACATGAGGATGGGACGACAAGACTAATATTTGTGCCGACTTGGCGTAGAGAGGCTAATGGGGATTTAGAACATGTCTGTTTGACTAGAATGAGTCATTCATTGTGATTTGTTATGTGGAAAGGAGAAGATTATTGTGACCTATGGACATTTTCTTCCTCTTTCTACTTTCTTCCCCTTGCTTGGCTTTCCTTGGACTAAGATCAGATAGATACTCAACAAGTTTGAAGGGAAAGGCATAATGTTCAGGCACATGGAAGTAGTTTCATAATTTATTATGCAATGTGGACGAGGGGTAAAGGAATTTTTTGCTTGCTGCATTTTGGCCAAAATAATTCCTAGCCGCCCATATCGAAAGATCGGAACTTATTTGGTTTTTGCTGGGCCATGGCTTTATTTTATAACCAGTCCCAAGTTACGCTGCTATACACATTAAGAAGTTATCCGAATTTTTATTTCCTGAAAATTGAGCTGAGGTGTCAAGAGGGCTATTATTTTCTGCATTTGCCATTTATCTTTGACTAAAACCAAGATGATGGTTTGGTTTGGTTTATGGGTCCCCACAAAAAACTCCACATGTTCATTCAAATCATCATCGTGAATTTTTTCTGCTTGCTCCTTGCCTACCTCGTTCAGTTCCCCTCTTCTGATTTTTTTTCTTTGTTATGTGAGGAGGTCCTTGTGAATGTGAAAATATTTTGTAACCACTTATGCAGAATTGTCCGTCTTTTTCTTAGTCCTTGCTTTGCTTGGCTCAAATGTTTACGAGCCGGAGCCGGCCGGTTAGCTTAGGTTTAGTTTTTTGGTAGGCAGAAGTAAGAAGTTCAGTTTACACTTATTTTGAGGATCATTTTGTGTTTGTCTTGTGTTGTGTGCAAAGCTAATCGTCAGTTATCTCTGTACAAATGCAAACTATGGTATCCTGCTACTAGTACACGAACAGATCGTGTCCTGCGGTGTAGCTTTATTTTTTGTGTATGTGAGTAAACTCATCCTCATTGCATGTAATGGAAGGTATCGTAAGGTAATATTCGATTGATTTTCTGTTGCCTCATGGCTCTGGGCTCTGATCGCATTGGCATTGTAAATGTAATTGGTAGGATGGGTTAGGTAAATAAATATTGACAAGTCAGTCGTCAGTGAACTGTTATCCTTAGTGATTGTCTGAATTTTTGGTTGGTTTGGATAAATGTTATAATAATTTTTGACATTTCGTTCAGGGTGAACAGTAGGCGGGAGAAGAAAATAAAAGAAAGCGAAACCTTAGTAGATTAGCCATGATTAGAAAACTTGTGGATGGATTAGCCAATCGTTCGTTTCTGTTGGTTGGTAGGTAAAACTCTTATGGTTTCTGTTATTTGGATTTGGACAACCCGTAATCAATCGGTTCAGTGAACTACAAACGGTACGACCCATCAATTTGTCCTTCAAACCGGATCGGTGTCGGACGTTCCATCCGTGGTGTTGGTGCTGGTGCTTGTGCTCACTGAAATTAATTGATCTAGGGAAATTGAGTTGAGATTGCGATTGCGAAATCCCAACTAATTATTTTGCATTTGGCTTCGAATTCTCATTCTGATTCTGATTCTCCTAGAATTTGTAAGTTTTGTGTAAGGGTTGAATTGTTTTTGCTAATGATGGGCAAGAGCCCTGCCTTGCCTGGAGCCTTTGGTCTGTTAAAACTAACGATAGGAACAAACTGTACAGTACGGTACGGTACAGTAGTTGTAGTTGTTTTGTTAGAAGATTCTCAGGGAGAGGTAAGTAAAAGGAGCAGGCAGGCGGGAGGATGAAACTCCTCTGTTTCTGTTGGAAAGAGGAAATGGAATCTCCTGCTATTTCTATTGCTACTTTTACTGTTGTGCTAGAGCTACGACCTAGGTTAGGCTCCCGCAAAATATCGATTTTGGCTAAAACCTTTGATATGTAAGATATATTCTAAAAGCCGCAACGTATTCTCGTCTTCTTCTCTCTATCCTGGACCTGGGCTGGTTGGCTGCCCTGATCATGAACCACACGAAGGAATGAAGGAGTTTATCTCGTATTTTCCTTTTTGGGTAGATTTAATGCAGGGCGGCAGGCAAGAGGCAGAGGCAGGCTCCTATTTCTATTTGTATAAGGTATTATAAATACCATGAGGGAATTATGGAATTGAGATCCGGGTAACTTGCCCTCCTCGCTGCTCCTGTTGGGATAAGATTTGCATGTATTTTTATTACTCTATTCAAGATGAGTTGACAGTTTTCTTTTCAAGTTTCTTTTCTTTCTTCTCTATTTTTTTAAAGCCATAAGAATTCAGTTGAGAGCCACTTTGATTTGCGCCTACGTAAATGTAAATGGCAGACAGTCGCAATTTTTCTAAGTAAAAAGCGTAGCGTAGGCTTCGTCATTTTGAAAAAAGTGTTTGTATTGCAAAAATTGGTGATGTGATGTGAAGTCAAGTTTTGGCTGGCTTCTGTACTGTATTGTAGAATAATGGTTGGGTTGCGTAAACTAGTTTTGCTAGTGAAGCATAAAGCTAATTAGTTGAATCCGTGTTTTTTCTTGTCTGAACAGAGTGAAAGGTGACCTCACACTTCCGTCAACCAATGGACACACAAAAATCCTTTATTCCGAGTCAGAGAACTCAGTCAATTCATCTACTGGGAATTTGTTAGGTGGACTTAATCTCTCGAATATTCATATTAATAATATTAATATTGATTCTTCAAATTCTTCACCAAATCTTCAACTCATTTCAAGATCTCTCAAGAAAGAACACACGACGCAGCAGGTGAGAATTTTTTCTGAATAGTTATAGTTTTGGACATGTCCTATTTCGGACGGACTGCAGAATATATGACCGGACGTTTCGTTTCGTTTGTTTATTGCACTTTAAAACCGAGCAAAATTTGCAAGGAGGCGTGAGACCATATATGGGAGGAGGATCTTGAAATTGTGCAAAGAGCGTGAAATTTGAAAGAGGCGTCAGGGCGGGAATTGTGGTCATGGTCATGGGCACGATACGAATTGTGAATTTGTTTTTGAAAGCCGGTTCGTCTCAGGAGTATAAAAATAGTTGGTATTTGGCAGGTGGTTCCTCAAGTTAAGTTCAATGCGAATTTATGATGCGAAGATTCAGCGGGTGAGAAATCCATAAATCCAAATAGGATGTAAATTCATGGCGCAAAGAAGAAGGGTGTAGTGGAATGACCGGATTTTATTTGAGTTTTTAAATGACATAGGGACAAGATGGATCAGGGGCCCAAATTGCACAGAGAATTCTATAATTAGTTACAAGTGATTGCATAAAAATAATCGATGGGACAATGCATTTCATTAAAGATTAATATCATAGCAGGATCTGGTCAACCCGTATTCGAACCTAAAACTATAGCAGGCCGGATCCTAGCAATTTGTATGAAAATGATGTGGACTAGGGTTGCGTTTTAGAGCTACTCTCAAAATGAAAACTGAAAAGTCATATAGATACAATAGAATTTGAACCTTGAAGCAAGTGGTGAAGAGTTTTCACATTAAAAAGAAGTGGATGCCTGCCTACTTGCCTACCACGCCTTCCTAAAAAGAAGCGCTTTGATTTTTATTAGATTTAAGGCGAGAGAAATAAAGTAAAACATTCATGAGAGTTAATGGGGTGCGAAGGAGAATCTCCATGTCATTAACCCATCGTGGAAACTAATACTCTCAATTTACATAATTTTGCTAAGGAGGAGGACGGCTGAGTTAGAAGCCTGGATATTTAATGCAACGGAAAGTTGTATACTAATTATTAATGGGCATTCTTTTCAAAATATTCATTCTGCATTCTCTCAACTCAAAAATAGATTTTCTCTATAAATTCTAATTTCGAGACACCCTGAAGGGAGAATAAATAATTTCTTATTTCAATTAAAATCAGTAATTTTGGTTTTTTTAGCTTGCAGAGATGAGCTAAATTTATGGTAATGAAATATTGTGCCAGCCAAGTTTGGAAGAAAAAAAAATTGAAAATGTGCAAAAACTAAGTGGAAGATTATAAAGGAAGGTTGAGGCTGGGCTGGGCGGGGTAAGTAAATAAAATGAGCACGTCACATCTGGGATACTCTTTCCTGTCAAAGTTCATAGAAGACAGTTTTTTTCGCACTTGAGACCCGGGTTTGAGTTTGACTAACCCCTTGGTTCCTTTTTTATTTATGCAAGATGAGAGTGAGGGCGGACAAGGAGGGACGTTGATTTCCTCAATAGTCTCATAAATGGATTGAGGTTTTGAGGCAGGCAATGCAATGCAAGACACAGACAGAGTTATTATTCTCCTCGAGATTCCTAGATCTCGAAATGAGTTTGAATAGAAATGAGAAGGAAATAATAATTCCGTTATTTTCATTTGGGAAATCATTTTCATTTTGAGGCAGGATGGATGGATGGGCTGGACTTGGACTGCGAATGAGATTTATGATTTGATTTTGATTCGAAGAAATCCAGGGCAGGACCTTTGTGGTTTATAAATTACAATATTGCATTCATTTCTTGAGTCGAATCAAACTGCAATATTGCTTACATTGCATTCAAATCCAAAGAGAACGGATTGTCTTCCCTCGATCCCGCAAGTAATTCTTACGAATGAGTGTTATGCTGAATTTTAAATTTTGCGAAAGACAAATGTACAAGAATTTGCAAATGGCGAAAGGCAGAGGCGCAGAATTGTACGCGGCAGCTTTTTTCATGTCACTGATATTTTGATACTGATAAAATATTTGTTTCTCCAGGCTCCTCTCAGTAATTGAGTAGATTTGAAGAGGTGGGATTGAATTGCGCTGGATTACGGATTGGTAAATTTGCGAATTTGCAAAAAGAGAAAGCATTCATCCACGGGGGATGGGACGGGAAATCCTTTGATCGCCTAATTGGAAATTAATACATCAAAGCTAATTTTTTAACCCATTCATTTGATTGGGGATCCGTGGGTGAAGAGTAATTTTCGTATTTATTTTAGGTCACTGCATTCATTTAAAGGGGGAAATGATTTTTTCTTTTACAAATCTGTTAGTTTTGGGGTGGATGGGTGAAAGTAGAGTGAAAGCACATGAGCCATGCATATAGATTCGCAATTTTAATCAAGTTTTTAGCATTCATTTGGCGAACAAGTGGATTTATTGTGTTTTGAACTCAAGTGAACATCAGATCGTTTGTAGTTTGTACAATGGTCGATTTATGGAGGAAGTGCTTTTGCTTTGGTGGTACTAGGAGACCACAAATTACTAAACCATGGTTTCATTACGACGAAAGCCCAATTCCAATTCTTGCAAGATTGTGGGATTTAACCGAAGAGGTTTGAAAGAAAATATTCTTAGGGTCGGAAATGTCAATTTTTTGAATAGAAAATTGAGCATATTGTATAAAATTATAGTGTTTCTGTGAATACCTTAATTTTGATAGAATAATGTCTGAGTTTTCACCCAAGTTTGACAATATTCCTACGTTTTAACTTTTTAGGAGACGAGGGTGACACAAATAGTTCGTGAGATTCATCAGATGGGTCCTGATGGTCAGCCAATGGACTACTCGGGACGCCAGAATCAAGTGAGTGTACAAGGGGGTGATTACATGCAGGCTGGGACTGGCTATGGCACCAACCCAAGGCAACCGCATTTCCCACCTGCCAATCCAAATGACCACATTTCCTATGACCCAACTATGATCCAAGACCCTTACTATGGAAGAGCACCTTTGCCGCCAGAGGCTGCAGGTAAGATGTCATTTTTCTTAATTTTTCTTCCATTTCTTATCGAATAGTTTTGAATTCATGACAAAAAATAAATAGGTAAGGAAGGTAAAAAAGAGTTAAGTTATAGTTAATTAGTAGCTGGAATTGTTAACTAGTCGTAATTTGGTTTGATTTTGTGATTCAGTGTGTATTGGATACTCGTACGTAGTACAGAATTATTTAGTCTAGATGCTTTCCTCCGTCGTGAATCTTTGTTCCTATCGTGTGGTAACGTAGTTTTAGTTTTGAACGTCTTGTAGTTACAGAATTATCAAATTGCCTCAAGTAGAGAACAAAACACATAGTTGGGATTACGATTTTTAAGTAATGAAGAGTAATGAGCGAGGAAGTCTTTTTTTGTGTGTGGCAGTTCTGTATAATGTAACGGAGAATAAAAAGCTTATGTAGTGTGTTTTTGTCTCATCGTGTGGTGTAAACTAGAGCAAAGCAAGTGTCAGAAGAGGTAATGACATTTCAAAAGGAGACGAGGCGAAATGAATATTTGTTTGCTAAGACTAAGGCTAGATAGGAATGATGTAGAGATAGAGAAGAGTGAGCAGAGCGAAGAAACGTGATTAGTTTGCAAACTTACCTAGTAGTTTAATCTTGAGTCTTTTAGTGTAAGGATAGATTAGATAGATTTGACTAATATTTGGTAGGTAAACTGCGCGGAAGACTTGAGTTTGTTTAGGTCTAGTTTTAGTTTTTATTTTTGTAGAAGTTTTGAGCATGGCATGGCTCATGCATGGGTTTTTTTTTGACAATTTTGTTTGCCTAGGACGTCGATACATTGGTGGATACCCTGGGAGTGGGGGAAGCGTCAGCGGAGGTGTTACAGGGAACTACAGTGACTATGATCATTACCCAGAATATCCAAATTATCAAGGGTCCTTAGGCCCTGGGCATCCTTCCACATATTCTGACTACCGGGGCTTCCCTGATCGACCTTCCAGTCCAGTCTCACCGAGTGAACGTTCTGAGTCTCCATCAATGATGGCCTCTCGACCCCAAAACAACTCAGGTGGAAAATTTGTACATCTTGATCTTCCTCTTGTTGACCTGGCACGGTCATTTCACCCTTGGTGCTCTACCTGCCACTGCCACGCTTCAATCACTCCCGACGCATTTGGCTTTTTTGCTTTTTTTCTGAATGCGCTTTTCCCCTACAGGGAAGTCTTTTCTTGGGTAGAATCATAAATTAAAAATCTTAGTATTTAGGCTACGTCTGAGTCATTTGTCATGCAAGGGTGATATTGCTAGCTGTGACTTCCAACTCCCGCTTTTTTGAGAGCAAGGCAAGAATCTAAATGTGAATCATGGTATGAGTAGTCGTAGTTTTACACTGGCCTCCTAATTTTTGCAAGACCCAGCTAGGCATCTTCTGGTTCTGGCTAAAAACTTAGCCACCCAAAAGCATTGCTTGCACCTAGCTCAAGCTGGGCCTTAACGGCAAGCCATGGCATAGCTTTCTCCACATATGTGGATAGAAAGTAGAAAACCATCTCTCTCAACTCCTTTCCCTTAAGATGAGGTTTTTCTAGA
>WJEZ01001453.1:0-17451 GCA_009869925.1 Thalassaphorura encarpata
GAAGTGATGGCTGTAACAAGGAATTGAGTTACAAAATATTTGGTCATGAATGGAAAAAGTCCACCGAAAAACGGAATGAGGTAAAATAGATAAGCAGGCAGCAGAGAATTTTTTAATTTTCGAAGGTCTTTATCAATTGTCAAAACACGTCGCTTCGGGTCAGCCATTCCAACTGGTAAGGTCACGAAGCACAATGACCTTCAAAAAATCATAAAATTATATAATATTTAATTAGGATAAATTTTGTACATACATGTGATTCCTCATTTTCCTATTATGCCCAGGCATTGGGAGTGGTGCAATGCAATGAATTTTTTTTGGAACTTTGACTCCATTTTCCAACATGAAATTTCGCATTCCTCCAGCAAATCCGGCCAAAATTACAGATGTAAATGTCACGCCATATAAATTTTTAATTTCCTTGATGTATTCAACAGGGATTTTATCATGCATGGCTCCTTTAATACTATTTGTTAATTTTTTGGCGGGAATATGCCATTCGTTTGAATCCCATGCTTCCATAAAACTTGAGTACATGTGATATGGGCCACAAATTAAAAGTTCCAGGGCATAGCAAAACTTTTTAGCTAAACTCATTCGTGGCATTTGAATTTTTGGTGGCTCGAGTGACCCAACACTTTGGATGAGTTCAGTCATAAGACTCAAAATTGAAAATCCATCAGCAAGTGCATGATGTACGCGAAATATAACCAAAGTTGTTGGCTCCTCCCCTTGGTCATTTTGATCCTTTTTGCAATTATTCAAAACAACAAATTCCCATGGACTTTTTCCTCTGACAAATGGTTTGGTTGTGATTTCATTGTAAATTTCATAAATTGCAAATTCATCGTATGCATTTGCTTGGCTCCTTCCCTTGTAAAAATAAATGTGATCTTCTATTTTAAAATTTGATTCTGCCTTCCAAAAATAAAATCCCATCCATTGTGTAATGTAATGTTGAAGTTCTGGGCGAACAAATTGGCCTGAGTCATCGTTGATTTTTAAATCAACTAATTTTTTCGTTAGGAATTCTTGAGTTTCTTTCATGTTAATGGCATGAGCTCCTTTCAAGTATAGGCCAAGGGTAAGTGGACATCTTGGCTTGTTGTACAAATCGTCTACGGCAAAACAACAACTTCGAGTCGTCAGAATTTTCTGCAGATCAGGTCGCAAATATTTGGAAATCCATGAAACAAAAAAACGAAATGCGTAAATTGGACATAGAAGTGGGAAAACTATGCCAAGCGAAATTGTAATTGAACACAAAGTCACAAATAGAAGAAAAACTGTTCGGAAAAATCTTAAAATTCCCATTGTAGCACTGAAAATTGGGCGAGCGAAGGGAAGAAAACGAAGCCAAGTCGCGAACGGGATTTAACCCTTACAGAAGTTTTGTAAATTAAAGTTGTTGGGATCCCGGATGTTTATAACGCACTGGAATTCAAAGCCAGGTGGTTAATACTTAATGAACTCATGTTTGGCATGAAATGGCATGTTAAGATTATGACATGACATGACATGAAATTTCCAAATTCTTATCGCGTGCGTGACTGACCACAGTACACAGTAGTTTGGCTTGGGCCTATAGGCATAGGCGTCAAACTTTTATTCACATTCGTGTATTACAGGAAATCCCACGTTAAAACATGTGGTATACAAAAATTGCAAGAATTATATAAATCTTCACCGGAATTATTTTCCTGCTATGCTCGTGGAACCATGTGTTAAGTCTAACCATTAAGATGAGTAATTATATTTATCCAAATTTAATTCTCACGCTCATTAATGAGCTTAAAAAAAGTAGGTGAAGGTTGCATAATACAAAATACGCATAAGTAATTCTTGGAATAATGATTTTTATTTGTAAATTTATTTTAATAAATTTGGTATGATTTGAGCTTCAGTGCTACAACCAAATTTGAATGATTTAATTTCTCCTGAAATCTTGGAATCTGACATTATCACATTTTTTATCTATATGGTAGACCGATTTGACCTTCCCAGGGCGGCAAAATTCGTTTTCTTCTACATATTATTTCAAAAAATGTACTCATTTAGAAACTTTCAAGTTAAATGATGTCAATAAATTCGCTGAAAGTACCAAAACCGGTTTTAGCCGAAACCGGTTTTAACCGAAGCAGGTTTTAAGCAGAACCGAAACCCGAACCCTAAGGAAATATAGTCAAATACCTGAAATCTATTTTCAAAAAGTCCGTTGAATTCACTCAATCTTACAAGGTAACCACTTGAGGTGTTCGTCTCCTTTTGGGACGGCACTACTACCAACGTGAACGGCAAAATTCAGTTTCTTCTACATATTATTTCAAAAAATGTACTGATTTAGAAACTAGAGGTTTAAGAAACTAAGAGAAACTAAGAGGTTTTAGAAACCTGTCTTTTTTCTATCTAAAAAAGTGTATATATCAGCATATATATAAAACTATTCTATTAATTTGAGCTACCTCAGTGGTAGTTGACACGGGACTTATTGTTGTTGAAGTTTTTGATCTCCATTCTTTTCTTGTGTGATCGTTATCAGTCCGCCAAGGAGATATGTAAAAATTTTGTACATTTTGATCAAAAATAAATATTTGGTATCCTAGCCATGATTAAATGAATTGCAAAAATATTCATATGTCTTTAATAATAGAGTGAGTGGACAACAAATCCTTCACTCTTATTTAATTCGGCAAAACAATTCAACATGTAAACAATTAAATCTCTCTCCTCTCTATAATGATTTGTATATGAAAACTTATAATCATTTTTTTCCAATACACAAAAAATAAATTGACAACTCTTCAATGACTGGTCTAGAAAAGCGAATTTTGTATCCTTATTAACATTTTGCGTTGTCACTATGTTAAAACATAGGTTTTGGATTTTAACAAATTTATTTACATCAAAATTATAGGCGTGACCTTTCTGCAGCAATTCTATGAGGCTTGTATCTATCTCTTTGGCAAATTTAAGCAATGCTTCAAAGCTTTTTAAACTGCTTAGAGATTGAATTAAATGCTTAATGATAAAATAATTAATTCCTGGGCTTAAATTCAAGAATTTATACTTTTTGCTCCCTTTAGTTAAGTAATCGTAACCAAATTTTGTAATTTTTAATAATTCCTCACGAGTATGTTTCTTAATTATTTTTGGAAAGGCTCTAACCCTACTTGCGACCAGATCTACTGTTTTCATTAATTTATATATTGGGTGATGGTATTCATACCTTGAGTAATATCTTGGAATATTAAAAATCCTAGCCTTAAATCTTTGGCAAATTTAAGCAATGCTTCAAAGCTTTTTAAACTGCTTAGAGATTGAATTAAATGCTTAATGATAAAATAATTAATTCCTGGGCTTAAATTCAAGAATTTATACTTTTTGCCCCCTTTAGTTAAGTAATCGTAACCAAATTTTGTAATTTTTAATAATTCCTCACGAATATGTTTTTTAATTTTTTTTGGAAAGGCTCTAACCCTACTTGCAACCAGATCTACTGTTTTCATTAATTTATAAATTGGGTGATGGTATTCATACCTTGAGTAATATCTTGGAATATTAAAAATCCTAGCCTTAAATCTAAGGAGCAAAATACCAACATTTTGTACTAATTCTAAGATTTTATCAAACTGACATAGTTCGTATAAATACTCAAATATTTTTCCAGCACAAAAAATCCACCCATCTCTTGTAAAATTTCTACATCGAATCTCATATTTATAAGAGTATGTGTAAAATTTTAACCCAGCTTCTAGGAACGCAATCGAGCCTAATCGGCATAATTCGTGGCCGATATCTTCAAAGACCCTTGAGCTTACTACCTGTGACATTTCATGGATCAATGTTGGGTAAATACTATCAAATTCCTGACATTTTTTAAACAGCGTTTCAAAATAATCTTCGTCGAATCCATGTTTTGTTGGTTCATCACATTTTTGGTATATATCTTGCAATTCGGAATTATAAATCCTAAACTCAAGAAGTCTTAACCCGACTGTATACTTACTATTTTCCCCAAATAATAGCTTAAAAATCTCAATAGTTTTTGAAATAATATTATGCGTAGATGCTATTGAAAAACTGTTGTAGAACAAACTACAGCATAGGGCAAGATATTTGTATTTTCTAATTAATTTTTTGTAAGTAAGAGAATGAGCCCACACTGGTCCAAGGTACATAACATATCTCCTCTGTGCACAGTCTTTTTTGAATATATTAAAACACTCATCTAGCAAGTCAACTTCAAGTGCCTTGGTTTTGTTTTTTCCTTTTATTAGTTTCACTAATAATTCACTGTGCAATCTTATTTGAACAAATGCATCGTCTCTGTTAACCATGTCAATTAAACCAATATCATGTAATATTTTGAGTGAGCTTACATATGGCTCTTCAACGTAGTCTTTCTCCCAATTTAGTTGTTTTCCTGGCTCAGATTGAAAATAAACAAGGATTCTCATCATGCGTACAACATCCTCCGTAAATTCATCGATTTTCTCAGCAGTGGTCATGGCTAATTTCCATAGAATTCTGCATGTTGATCTTAATTCTTTTTTGGATTTCTTGTTTGTGCTGGCATAGCTGGCGAAGTAAGTTTTTGTAGATGATAAAGATTCTCTCAATGCCAATACATCCAAACGTAGAGATTTAAACACGGCTATTTTTGAGTTGGCTGGTTTTTCCATAAGTCCATGTCCATGGTCAATGATCTGTGGATCCATGGCTGGCAGACTTATTTAATCCTAAAAAATATTATAGGACGTCAATTGCGTATTGTTCGAGAGCCTGGATACCTATTAAATGGGTTTTAATATAAAACTATTTTATTTCTTTAATCTACTCACCGTTTCTAGTATTTTTGCTTGATTTCCTAGTCCGTGGATTTAGTTATAGAAAATTAACCACTTTAATGAATATTAACATTTTTACTACATGAACTGAATTATTAGGGTAGACTGATTTGTACGTTCGTCCAATTTCTTCACTTCAAACTTGCTGCAATTATTTAGTCTAAAAGTCTGGAGAGTTATTCACCTCTTTTTTTCCTACTGGACTTACTTGACGTAGAATGATGCAATAGCAGTAACGTACAGCGTAGTGCGAACTAGAAGTTTTGCTTAAGTATGTTTTAATGATAAACTATTCTGAGAATATGTCATCCTCATAATCTCACTACTTTCATTCATTAGATTTATAAGTAAACATTCTCAACTCATTTGCGTAGTTGCGTTGCTTTTCCTTTTATTAGATAATTTCAACTTGAATGACGTACTTAAAATTTAAAGCCGAAATGTAATCCTAAAACATAATTCTGTGATTGTTTATTAACATTTTAATATGAATCAGATTTGGTTACTAATTCTCCCTAAACGAAAAATATTTTAGTTGCATATTTTGTTAGCTGAGAACAACTCAGCTAATGTTTTCCGTTAAATCTGTCTGTTAAGAGCATACAAGTCGCAATTTTTCACCAAATCGCAAAAATTCCTCGGCTTAGAACATGTAAAAGTGATGAAATACTGACTGCCTGAAATCTCCGAATATACCAAAATCCACCAAAATGACGAAACTTCTCACGGCTTGTGAACTTAGAAAAACTCATATAGCCAGAAAAATTAGCATTGACGCTATGGACAAATAACTTTGACCCCGTGGGTCACTTATTGAAAAAACACTGCTAAAGACATGATAATCGCACTCAAAAATTGAAGAGAATTGTTGAAGAAGCGAAAAAACTTGCAATAGCTATCGATAGTAGATTGTAGAATCATCGGAATAGAACAAATTCGATCCCACCGCTTGCAGGTCAAAGGTTGTACCCTTGTAAAGTGTAATTCTAATGATTTGTAAAATCGTGGATAAAGAAACGAGGGAAATTGTGAGATGATGCCACGTCCTAAATTTTGAATAGTCATCTTTACTTCTAGCCTGTAATTGGCTGAGGCCCTCGATGTCATGCGCATGCGCAGTGGTGCACTGTAACACGTGTATTCAAAATGGATACTTAATCCCATGATTTTTTCTTTCATCTTGTTTTCTTCCTCAGCCTGATGGTGCGACTGCGTGAGAAAAAACTGCGGCTTGCTGCTTACTCTGAATTTTCTAAACAATTTTTGAATTTTTGAGCCAATCATCACGCCTTATTTTTCCTTCGTTGGTACCAGTTCAAATCTTACATTAATTATGTAATTAAATAATGACAATTAAATTTCGATTGTCTTTTTTTTTCACTTTTTATTGTGTACGTACGTCCTTCCAATTTTTAATTAGAATTTTTCTTTTAATTGCTATATTTTGACTGTAGAACGACGACAAATAATGTCAAAATAATGACTGTAATCTGTCAAATTGTAAAAAAGTTACAAAATATGCAAATTCTTAATGATTAAAAAAATTAATGTCTGACGTACATGTCCAACAAATGTGTAGTCAATGACAAACAAGTCACTTCCCCGAATTCCAATTGGTTTATCTGCAATTTCTTGCAAAAGGAGCAAAGTTTTAACACCAGCTTCCCCGGGGCAGCTTGAGATACCGTGCTCGGAATTTGTAACAATTTCTTTTTCGCGGTTTTTAAAAATCCAAGTTTTCAGGCGATCATTCTAGAATATACAGAGAAAAATTGGACAGAATTATGGCAAAGATTTAGCAAAGCAGAACATACTTACCACTAGGCAAGCTTCCGCTGATAAAATGACCATAATGATTGGATCCAAAAAATCAAGTATAAATACAATTTTTAACATCAAATTAGTGGGAACAAAAATATTATCTAAATCTGTTGAAAAATAAAGACCATGAAAGCATAGCAAAATGGATGTTATTGGACCTAATGCATTATTAATTGCATTTGATATAACTTTTAATTTTGAAAAATCTCTCAGAACAAGCACGTCGTTGTGGTCAGAATTTTTGAATAAACATTTTGAAAAAATTCTACATTCTTCTAGCAGAGTCAAAGCAGATAATTGGATAAATAATGTTAACAAATAATATTGAATACATTGAAATAATTCTGAAACTACAAGGAAAAATGTTATTGGGGTATCTATCCAGGCTGAGGAGACATACGCATGCGCAGAACTGGATTCGGCGCAGGCGTAGTAGAACGTTACTCTAGATTTTTCAATATAAGCTTTGTATAATAATGAAAAACTCCAACTGTGGGAAATACTTGCTGATTGGCCACTCAAAATTGTTAAAATTGAACGTAGTATGCAAAGGAAGCAGATAAACAGGCCAAGATATCGTCGCCGGTGAACTTTGACCTTTTGTCCTTCCTGTGTTGTATATTTTTGAATAGTATTGATCATATTTAAAAAATCCGCTTTCCGTGTCCATAGCATGTAAAGACTGATTGGTTTAAGAGAAAAATTGAAAGATTGGCAAGTTATTTGAAAATAAAATATAACAATTGGTGATTCTGGGGTCCATGAGAAACGAAGTGTATTGAGTCCAGCCAGAACGACAAGAGTTGTCACAAAAAAATGCCATATCTGTGCGTACAAATAAAAATTTTGTAAATTTTTCTTTAATTTCTCAACTCAGAGTTTTACCTTTTGAAGTTTAGATGAATCGTAAATAATAAATTTTTCTCTCAGGCCCAAGCCATCGTTTCTGTTGAGTCTTCCCGCGTCAATAAATTTAAATGGAGAAAATCCAGTAAAATATAAAAAATCAAAAAGTGATTTCAAATAAGGTTCTTCTTCTTCCTCCGACATTGCGAATACAATGAAAATTGAACTCATTTGGTTGGTGCAATATTCAAATCTAAATTATTCCACAGCACGACAGCAGCGTGCCTAAAAATACATCAATTTGGCTCATTTCGTTCTCTATTGATACTAGTAATCTGAGTGACGTGACGTTTGACGTCCGCCAGCCCGGGTAGTGTATTCTGTTTCTTCCTAATTGATACATTAGACATTTAGACGAATGGATGAGTAGTACACGGATGAAGTTTCTCTCTTTCCAAAGTAAAAATATCTCCTTTAATGTGTTTATATTAGTTTCTTTCTAATTGATACATTAGACATTTAGACGAATGGATGAGTAGTACACGGATGAAGTTTCTCTCTTTCCAAAGTAAAAATATCTCCTTTAATGTGTTTATATTGTGGGAAACCATAAGTCAAGACGTTTTTTCTTCTCTGTCCGAATTGAGTAATAGCACATTCATATTTACACATGCAAATATTCATTTCATTTTTCACGGTTTTCATGGCCTCGCTTGCTGGCGGCTAATTTTTTACTTAAAATCTAAAACTAATATAAAATGCTCAACAAATTAAAAATTACAAAATAAGTAGGCCTAGTCTCAAGTAAACCTGAAGCTGAAGCACCATTTTCGCAATTTGGTGGTAATTGTTCATGCTCTCAAGGCTATGAAGGATATTTACTCATATCAAAATCCTTTTGGAATTCAAATCGCAAATTTCCTGCAAAAGTAATTGTAACAGTCTCAACAGAATTTTCATTGCTAACATCACTTTGAAATTGGATCAAGAATTTTGGAACTGAGGGTCCAGATGCATAAAAATCTTGAACCACTTCAGTCGTCCATGTTATTTCAAATGTGTTGTTTGTCCCAGGGATTTTGGCTAAATTACCATTTACCAAATTGGATTCCAAGTTCAATTGTTGCATTTGTGCTGATCAGAAAATTACCTGAAGTGGGATTTCCATAGTTTCCTGCAGTAAAAATACTTTATGTTCAATTCTGGGTAAAAACTAAAAAGACTCAGAAATGGGGCAATTTTGGGGTATCTATTTCATTACCGCCTGATTTTTAATTAAACAAATTTAATTAGTTCAAAATTAGGTTTTTAAAATAAAAACACGTTTTTTAGTCAGGAATCTGACAATCATTAAATGCATCTTCACACTTGTATCTCAAGTGCTGATTGTTACAAAATTAGCAAGTAATTTTCCCCATTGAGGGGTTAATCGACTTATAAGGAAATTAAGTCAAATACTACGAGCGAAAAAGTCAATTGAATTTACTCAATTTTTAATAATTTTAGCGATAATTTCTGCAATATTAATTTAAAAAATTGTCCTATCGTTTCTTTTGGTTTGCATTTGAGTTCCGTATAGTTTTTTCCAATGCATCCCATTCTGCATCTGTCAGTTCAGAAAGTCGATTGAAATTCCCTGCCATGTGTGCTAATTCACCACCATCAAGAACGATAGTCTAAAAATTAAAACCAAGTAAAAAAATTTGAGGTTCAAAATTTCATGTTTTTGAAAATTTACCTCTCCATTCATCCAATTTGCATAGTCACTCAACATGTAAGTTGCAAGATTAGCCAATTCTTCTACTTCACCGATCCGACCAGCAGGCATTCTTCCAACAGTTGTATTTCGGAATCTAAAGCATATAGAATAAAATGTGTATATACATACGTATATAAAATATATAGCAATATATACCTTCCATCGGGATCTAAACGACTTGAGGCTCCTTCTGTATGTATTGGACCTGGGGCTATGCAATTTGCTCGTATACCATAGCGAGCCCATTCAACACCCAAAGATCTAAAACCAAAAATAATTAATTAATTATTTAATAAAAATTTTATTTTAATTTATTTTTCACCTTGTCATATTTTCAACTCCTGCTTTTGCAGTTGCACTTGGAGTCACAAATCCAGAACCACGGAATGTGTAAGTCGTCGTAATGGATACAATAGAAGCTCCTAGAAAATTTAGAATTTGAGGTCAAGTAAGGTCAGAGGGCAACAATATTTTAATTTTTACCTTTCTTTGCAGCAATGAGTCGTTTGCCAAGGTCAAATTTACCTTGTCATATTTTCAACTCCTGCTTTTGCCGTTGCACTTGGAGTCACAAATCCAGAACCACGGAATGTGTAAGTAGTCGTAATGGATACAATAGAAGCTCCTAGAAAATTTAGAATTTGAGGTCAAGTAAGGTCAGAGGGCAACAATATTATAATTTTTACCTTTCTTTGCAGCAATGAGTCGTTTTCCAAGGTCAAGGGTCACATTAACAGAACCATGAAGTACAATGTCAATGATTGTTTTGAATGCATTGTGAGAAAGTCGTTCCGTCGGAGAAATAAAATTTCCTGCAGCATTGTTGACGAGAACAGTCGGAAGTCCAATTTGTTGTTCAATATTATCCAATGCATTTTTCACAGCTTCTGGGCTTCGAATGTCCCCAGGACAAGCTAATACTCGATTCCCTGTTTCTCCAGATATAAATTTGGCGGTTTCTTCCAAAACGTTTTGGCGCCGCCCCATTATAGCAACTGCGGCGCCAAGTCGGCTAAGCATTAGAGCCATCCCTCTTCCAAGCCCAGTTCCTCCTCCAGTCACTAGAGCAGTTCGACCAGAAAATGTTCCAGGTGGCAGCATTGGAGTTTTTATGGCGGGAAAAAATTTTGCCTGCGGCTTTGTTGGTCTCACACTGCCCCCGTTGCCACTCATGGTTGATTTTTCGATATCCTGAAACAAATTTGTATGTTATGTTAAATTATTTTTCATGCAGTATAATACAATAAATGTCACATTCTTTTAAAGAATAGATAGAAAATTGCTGTAATTTCTTACCTAAATTCAAATACCGAAGCAGTTTTTATTTTAAACCGTTTAAAACTCAGAATTTTGTAGTTTTATTTCAAATCAACCAGTTGAGGACGAACCGGCTTATACAAATTATGTACTGTGAATGAAATAATAACAGTGGTGTAATGAAATGAAATCATTTCTCATGCTAAGCTGACGCGACTCAAGGTTATCACGAAATAAACAAAAGTCAAGGCGAGAATACTATCTCAAACCTGCCTATCTGTGTGTGCGTGTGTGTTTTCACATTGGTCTCATAGCTTAGCAATAGCACTTGCATTGCAATAGGGCATATTTAGTTGGACAATATTTAATGCACGACGTTATACGTTGGTTATTTCTGCTTATAGCACATGGGGTTAAGTGCAACAGCAAAATACGTATGAAGTGATATTCAATTTATTATATAATGAATACGACATAATTTTTAAAACTTTTTTAAGGTAATCATTTTTTAATAAAAGTTCATAAGATTACATTACATGCTATTTACTGACCAGCTAAATTAACTCTAAGCATCTAACCTTAATAACTATACAATTTTTAATCTAGTACGATCATTAACATTAACACCATGTGTACCTAACATGTAAACTTAAATACAATAGTAATTAGTTTAATTATTAAGTATGACTAACGAAAACAAAGTCATACATTTTTTGAAGGTTGTTTTACTTAATAATTTCAGAAAGCAAGGTCTTATCTGGGTTAAGATTTTGAAACAATTCAAAATTAAATTCACCATTTTCAGTAACACATTTTTTGCACAGATTATCAATAGCAATGACAGCCAAAACGGATTGGATATATCCATCAATCAAATTAATCAAATCTAAATTCATTTTTGGAAATTGTTCCTCATCACAAATCAATCTCCGAATTGAATCATGTTCAAGAGGACTTCCGACAAGTTTATTAATATTAGTACCCAAAGTGTCCCAAGAAGATGCGCTGGGGTCAAGGTCAAGGTCTAGGCCAGATTCTATAGGTTTTTTGGCTCTGCGACTATAAATAGCCGTTGGTGTAAATCCTTTCTCACCACTTGAAATGACCATACGTAAATCATTTACATAAGATTTCCCATCTTCCTGCAAAGTTCCCATATGAAAATAATGGGACTGAGACTCGGATTGACCTTTGACCTCAACGTTATTATTACTATCCCCACTAATGTCCTTACGCCAAGCGTAAGGAGTGACCAAATACTGAACAATGTACTTTTCATTGTCGTGATTACTTTCCATAAAATGTGTCAAATCCTTTGAATTTAAAATCGTATAAATCCCTGTCCCCCTATTACAGTAAGGAACTTTTACAACACCTTTTCCACCCATTTTTTGTATAATTGTTGGAATTTCTTCCTTTTTTACATTTCTTTGTGTTTCTGGAAATTCGATTTGTAGACCTGTGCCTTTGTATTCTGCATTGAATAAATTATAAGCATGAGCTGCCATTCCCTTGTTACGTCCACCACAAAGGCAAGCGATGATATTATTCATGACGATTGTTTTGCTATTGAATGGAATTCTATTCCATGGTTTGACCCTCAGTGTGTTGTAACAACCACGGATTGGATGCCAAGTACCCTCAGCGTCCCTTACGTGCATGACCCCATGGACCCATTTGACTGGTGGATTGGCATCATCAAACGAATATTCTACGACCCAAACTTTTTCTTGTGCAATTTGACTCAATACCACACCACTAGCAAATCTTTCAAGGTCAACTTCATCATAAATTACAGCTAGGCCACCAAGGTCACCTGCTGTTGCTGCAGAATTGGTGACCACATTGAAAAAATTCTGCATAATCTCACGATACCCCATGTAAGGGTCAAGGCCACCTTTTTCAGGCATTGCCTTAAATCCAGTCAATCCTGTATTCGTCTCAACAAGAATCATTTTGGTTTGACCGACGTTTGTTTTCACGTGAAACAAATCAGATCCTACAGAAATTTTTTTTAAAAAAAAAAAGCGCGGAAAATAATAAAATTAATTTTGAAAAACCTTACCAGCCCAATTCAAATATTTTGTTTGGTAGTTGAGGCATTCTTGAAGCACGGCTTTATTCACGGTTGGATGTAACTTTGTATAAATTTCCAAAATTTTTGCATTCCCAAGTCCAAAGAATTCTCTTGGAGTTGGATGAATAAATTTATTCAAAACAGTTGAAGCAAAACTTTGTTTTGGTATGAGTGGTGAATTTGGTTCAAATGGAATTGCACTGTGATTTTGTCCAATTCCGTTCGATCCAATCAATTCCTCTAAACTCATTTCCATTATTTTTTTTATTTGATTAGTCCTGAAAATTATATATTAATTATTAAAACAAATTAAATGTATATATATAAAAATTTCTATTACCTGAGATGTAAAGTGTACGTATATATGACCAGGACGAAGAGTAAGAATGGATTAAACGATTTTGGCTTGTGTGTCCCTGGCTAGCCTAAACGTGTTTGTTTTTTGATAAGCTAGAACCAACGAAAGTCTGAGAATTAAGTAAGTGTGGTCAGATAAAAACATCTTGAGTGGTCGCTTCATTTCATTTTAAACCGGACCAGGCATTGTACGGTCGTTTGTTCGTCATTCAATTTCTGCTAAATGAATTGGATAAAGTTGGCTCACTCACAGGAAATGCTAATTGAAGGACGGACGCTGATTGATTATGGTTTCCAGATTAATTTTGTGCGTCGTAAATTGTCCATGCATTCATGTGTATGGGAAATCCCTGACCTCATAGGCCATTTGCTATTTCCCGTTTATTCGAAATTACCCGGGTCAGAATAATTTATTCAGTCAGAATGTAAACAGTTAGAATAAAAATAATTGTAAAATAAATATAAAATCCTGCATAAATAATACATGTAAAGCAAATGTGAATGGACGCTAATTATACTCAAACGGTCTGCCTGACTATTAACTCTAGTAGTAAAAACATTCTGAAGAGCAAAAGTGTTGATTGAAGTGAAGATGACGACTTGATTTCTTTTTTTTATTTTTCTTATGAAATTAACCAGGTGAGAAATTGAGACATCCTCTCTGCACTGCATGGTGCATCTGCTATGCTATGCCCTGCTCTTGTCATTCAAGTAAAATTGGGTGTCATTACCATACTACTTTACGCANTGTCATTCATGTAAAAATTGGGTGTCATTACCATACTACTTTACGCAATTCCTTCTTAAAGTGTCAAGTGGGGTAAAGACTTTTCGTCCGTCCCTATTGATTTGACTCACTAGGGTGCCTGAACTTGCCAATGGACTAAAAATATACATGTCTCGCTTCATTTTATTTGGATTTAGTTGAAGTCTGATTGCTAAGCTACACACAAGCAGCAATAGCAACATGGTGCCAAAAATTATTAGATCAAGATTAAATATCTCAGGAATTCTTTATATTTTCATTTTGACAAATTTATTTAAACCTAGCCATTTACAAATTATTATGATTCCACCAGGTAAACAAGAAAAATATCAATATTTTGTTGCAGTGTTAATTTTTAATTAATTTTAACCAGGTGGATTTATTAGAGATTGTAATCACCCATCAATTACTATGCATGCTGGAACTAATGGTCATTCTTATTGTAATCACGCATGCGGATACGTGAGTGGAACTTCGGACCCTTCAGGATCAGCTACGGTTCCGATTTGTACACCTACAGGGGATTGTCTTTGTCAATGTATTACAGGGGTAAGTCCTGCACGTGCATTCGCAAAATATATATTTGATGCGCTGCGCATGCGCAAACAATTATTTATTACAAATCACATGCAGAAACATTCATTTATCGTATTGCGCATGCTCAAAACATTTATTTCATACAATGCGCATGTGCAAACATTTAATTTTTGCAATACGCATGGGCAGTACAATATTTGATCTTTTACAGATACCTCAAGCAGTTTTGGACCCAGCGCTATGCCCAAGTACCCAAACAATGGACCCTGACCCAACAGCGTTGCCAATGTGTCAGCAAAGATGCGCAGCTACTTGTGTAGGTGGCACTGCAGACATTTGTCAAGAATCTGTGACAATTATGAACAATGGATTAACAGCTGAAGCTAAAATCTGTACTTGCACATGCCCTCAGCCTTGTCGTGCTGTGACTGTGCCAACAACAACTACGACAACAACAACAACAACAACTCCAGCAACTGCCGTTGTTCCTGCTCCCGCCGCTGCATCAATTGCAATTATTCCATTCCCAATAATCAAACCAATTTATTTTATGTGGAAATCAATCAAATTTTATTATTTGGCTACGACCCTTTTACTTGGAAAATTAGTTCTGTTATATTTTTTGAGTTTGATTGCAAATGCAATTGGGACGCAAATCATGAGGATGATGATGTTTAGATATTCTAGACCCATCATGCATGGATTTGTTCGATTTTTTTCTGATTATCTTAATCGTCTCATTGCTCCTATTATTTCAACTGTGGTCAATTATGTCATCCGTGATTTTAGTTGAAGTTTTAGAATGAATAAAATCAACAACGTTGACTAATACTAATCCTGCACTTGTGTACGTGTTACGTACGAATTACGTTTTGATATAGTTTAATTTCATGAATCACTCGTTATCATTTCAAAAATACTTGAGATTTTGCAAGACTTGGCTCATATGATGCCTTACTCATGTATTTACAATATTTCCACATGCTAAAGCGTGTTGATCAAGTGGGAAAAAAATATTGGCAACAAATTAATCCTAATCACCTGTCTGATTGATGAAATCGTTTGCTATTTAGAAAAAACGTGTATAAAAAGGACTTGCCTTACCTGTAATTAGCCAAAGTCAACAACTTTAAGTTTTATTTAATTTAGTTGCTCATAATTTTCAAAAATGAAACATTTTTTAATTGCACTGGTGTTAATTGCCAGTATTTTTGAACACACGCTCTCTTTTCCTGCGGGATTGAGAAAATGGTCTAGAGAAGCTCAGCCATTAGACCCAGAAAATAAATATTTTTTAAGTTGGGAAGTTGATTTAGATACGGAAACAATCGTTTTTTCTGTAGTTGTTGAAACCACAGGATTCATTGGGTTTGGAATCAGTCCAAGTGGAAATATGGTCGGAGCTGATATTTTTATTNTTTGGAATCAGTCCAAGTGGAAATATGGTCGGAGCTGATATTTTTATTGGTGGAGTTGATTCAATTTCTGAATTTAATTATTATTTTGTAAGTATAGCATCGAAAAATTAATAATTAATTAACTAATCATATAAATTTGTATGTAGGATATGCATGGGATTGGAAATTCTGCACCAATTCGAGATGAAAGAAATGATTGGAAATTATTAGCAGCTTCTGAAAATGAAACTCATACTTCTGTGACTTTCTCAAGATTGTTGAATACTTGTGATGAACAAGATTTTGCAATCAGTGAAGATACAACTCGAATCATTTGGTCTTATGGGCCAACTGATACGATTGAATATCATGGGGCCAATCGAGGAACAACTTCTTTTAGTCTGATTGAACCACCAGTCCCAGATGTAGATTTAAGCCAGTACAGAAAATGGGAAATCAATACAAACAGCACAATGGCCTCAATGGACACTTCATATTTTTGTACTCTTCATAAAAGTCCAAATTTCCAAAGAAAAAATCATATTGTTGCGGTAAGCCTTTAATAATTTAATTATATTTAAATTTCCCGCTAAAATTTCATTTTTGTACTAGTTGGGTGCAGTGCTGCCCAATATGGATGCCAAAAAACATACACATCACTTTACCTTGTTTGAATGCAAAGCGCCACCTGGTGAAAGTGCTCCTGAGATATTTGAACCTTGGCTCTATCCAAATTATGAAGGTCACGAGTGCTATGACCCTCAAAGCCCATTACCACTTCACCTGTGTTCACAAATCACTTACGTTTGGGCAGTTGGTGGAAAAATGACCATTTTACCTAAAAATGTTGGTTTGCCTACTGAAGTTGGAGAAACTTATTACATGTTGGAAATTCATTACGATAATCCAGGACTAGAATCTGGAAAACAATTCAAAACTGGACTAGAAATTTATCATGGAGAAAATTTAAGGTAAGTTGGTTGGCTGGCGCCACCTAGCGGGTGTTTTTGTAGTTATGCATGTTAAATTGATGAACCTTAAATTTATTTTTCAGGGAAATTGAAGCGGCGATATTTATTCAATCCTACACGATTGATCCAGCCTTATTAGTTCCTCCATCTACTTCAGATTTTATGATTGGATCAAGTTGCCCCGCAGAATGTACCCAATCAGGATTACCACCTCAGGGCATTACAGTCATGAATGTTTTGCTTCACTCTCATTTATCTGGCAGGCAAATAAAATTCCGTCATTTCCGCCAAGGCCAAGAACTTCCATGGATTTTGTCAGATCAAAATTATGATTTTAATTTCCAACAAAATAAACCTTTGATGGAACCTGTACAAATTTTACCTGGAGATGAATTGCGAGTTGAATGCATGTACGACTCCAAATGGAAAAATGGTCAAGTCGTTCTAGGAGGATTTGCAAGTCGTGATGAAATGTGTGAAGCAATTTTCTACTATTACCCCAAAATAGAAATGTTTGCTTGTCACACTGGCTACCCATTCCCAGAACTTATGAAGGATTTGGGTGTGACAAATTATACGATTGAGTATCCACAGTCAAGTCCACAATTCAAAGCAACGATTGTCGAACCACCTGAATTAGCGGGAGATTTTGAACAAGTGCTCAATACAAAATTCAATTGGAATGCAGAAATCATTGCAAAATTGAAACAAAATATGAGATACGGAGATCAAGCGTATAGCTGTGGACATTTACAAGGGATGATGAAACATCCAACTTTTGATAAAGAATATTCTCCACCAGATCAATGTACAGCA
>WJEZ01001454.1:0-17446 GCA_009869925.1 Thalassaphorura encarpata
TTAGTAGGGCATATAAGTGGTAATTTCTCCCGGAATAACAATGAGGAATAAACTGTACAGGAGTTGCTGCTAGTAGTTTCCAGTTAAGTATTAATTCTGATTTTGAACAGTGTACACGAGGAACTAAAATTCCACTTTGTATTTTGAACCCGGATATTTGAAACGTAAAATAAATAAATGAAATGCTAAAACAAATAATCGTCTCACAATACGAACACGTCAAAGACATGAGAATGAAGGACAATCTCAAGACTAAAAGTCATGATCCAAGAGCAAGATGAAAGCTAAATTTCCACCACTACACTCACATCGCATCTTACAAATAAGCAATAAATCAGATATGTACATGTCGCTCCATATTTTAATAACATCAAAACACAGGTGCCCAATGCTGCATGAAACAGGTATGGAATAACAGTGCAGCAGGGCTTTAATGTGTAGTCAACAATTCGGACTAGGTTCTCACAATGACATCCGGATCCATTTTGGAGCAGCATTGAAAACCCCCATTTCCATCTAAAATACAGACAATAATGATATTGAATCTAGCTTTTCAAGCAAAGAAACAATTTTTCATTATCATGATTTTACCTAGTAGGGCGGATAAATTCCCACCATCACAACCATGGGCATAGGTCGATGAATTTCCGCCCGCTCTTTGGCATCCAGCTTAGCCAAACCTTCGGCAAGAACGACGTACACAGAATGGAAAAAATTAGCACACTTCCAACATTTACTTAGGCAATATGGTTTATTCTTTCCAAACATCCACTTACTGTAGTCAGCGTCTAACCTTTGCAAATAGACACGTGGCAGACACAATCTAATCGGACCGATTCCGAAAATTCCGTTACATCTTACACTAGTGCATTGAAATTTTTTCTTCTGTTGAGCAACAGATAGGAAAAATTTTCGTCTGAATTTGGCAAATCCATCTTCTTGCATAGTCACACAAAACACACTTTGTTGCACATAAGTATGACGATGGTCACGGGCCCTCCCAGCTTTTCTTGCGGCACGGGCATAGAAATTTTCTTCCTTTTTCGGCAAATGCCTCAACACATGCTCTAGCTCAAAAACAGCACTGCATTTGTCACAACGGAAAGTGCAGCGGGTGGCAATGCTAGCATTTTGTAATGGAATCTCCGCCATGGTCAGTTTATAAAACAATAACACACTTAAAATGTGCAAAGGTAAATTTTTCCCTACACTATTCGACCCGGAAAAATTCAGGTAATCCAAGGGGCATTGGCACTTTAAGGTTTCTAATTGCCTTAAGCCTAACCAAGCACCCCTACAGCACAATCTGTATTTAACCTGCTTAAACGACCGGGGCATTGTAATGTATCCCAGGCAAATCTACCCGATCAACCATTTTCATTTTTGCTTCTTTTCTCTCTTCGCTCTGTATGTTAGCCAGGTTGTGTTTGTCACCATCAAGGCCAGCAACAACCAGTTCACATATCATTCCTTTAAGCCTCGGGGCATAGAATTCCATCATTGTCACAAACCAGACTCAAAGAGTTGAGTCGACTGCACCAGCCCGTCGGACTCGGTACGTCCCTGAAGGAATTCCGAAATTTCCACAATGGACCATCCAACGCTTCATCTAAATGTATGGTAAATTGATCAAAATACAGGAATATTTCTAATCAATTTCTGCGGTCACAATTAGAATGGGTTAAATAACACAACGAAAATAGATTTTCTGCGTTAGGTTTTTACATTTTGGACAGCCAAGGGCCTCACGCAGTCGAATTAGGTCATAAAAATTGTTCAAATCACCTTACCTCAAAGACTTTTCACTGAGCAATTCAAATGAATAAACTACTTCGTTGTAGTCCCCTACAATTGTAGTTAAATCAAAAGTTTTGAGTCTGAAGAGCTGATTCTGATTTTCAAAATTCTGAGAGCCTTTGAAGATCAGTTATTAGACCCAAAACTATCCATTGGGCATCCACATCGTGAATTTATTATGTACATTTTAATCTTTAGGCCTTGTACCGTTACTGAGCTGACAGAAAATTTTGATGAAAATAAATAATCAATTCAGTCAATAAAGGACCAATTCCATGTAATTAGAACATTCCCGAGTACAAAATCCTTTTTCCCCTACCCGAATTGCAAACATTTATTCATCAGGTCCATAAACTAGAGTTCACACCATTACTTATGCACAGAAAATTCATATTCTCGGTAGTCATTTACAAGGCCTTACGCCATAATCAGATTATCACAATCCAAACACACCCATTGGTCGTGATACGATGATCCGACTTTAGATTTTCAAATTTAAATAGAACCTTGGATTAAAAATTCAAAAGCCCATTTTCAAAACTATTTTGACGTAACAAACAAACAAAATGATAATTCGCACATAGTGCAGAAATGAATTCAAAAGATTTGATTAGATCCAAAATAAATCTAAAATCTGCTTTAGGCCCAAGGATCTTTTAGAAATTGAACCAAATTAAGTGAGTTTTCTGATCCCCTTTCATAGTTAACCTCTCATCCCAGCTAATTTTGGCAACAATAATTTCCAAATTCGATCTTATGGTAAAGTAATCACGCAGTTCTCTCTACCAACCTTACACATTCAAGGAACGAAGGTAGGAATCTCGAGTCCCACTACTGAAGATTCCAAGATAGGATGCAACTAGAACAGAAACGCTTGAGTAATTTCAACTAGGAAAGTGTGTTTCTGGTATAGAAACGTGTAGGTTGTCCATATGGTCAAAAAGTAAGAAAAGAAAAGAATCTTCGAACGAGTGAGTCTTGTTGGTTTAGGATTGTTCCTATCCTTATTCAATTTGTCAACAAGAAAGCAATGGGGTGTGGATAGGTCCTTTTGAGATTCAAATTACGGCAAGAATTAAATACAGCAGAAGAATTAACCAGCGAGTCATGAGCGCGTCTACCCTGTCAGACAGGTTGGCAGAGCCACCTGGCGCCATTCCTGAAATACAGAATCAGGTTAGGATTACAGAGTTGGGAAAGCACACGCTGCCCCCTGCCAGTTTAACTGACTTAAAGAAAACGCTAATACAGTGATCTGTATAAGACATTTTAATCCAAATCATAGGATCAAGTTTTAGCATGCCTTAGGTCTATTGGAGGGCAAAGAGTCGTGATTAAAATGGCAATTACATAGGTCTAAAATTTATAAGTAAACCAAACTAGTGGCGTGATGGCGAAGCTTAGCTTAACGTGTCTCGTTAACTAACGAGTAGCCGCAACCACGAGAAAGACACGTGGCGCCACCTCTGGGTCTTCTTTTACAACATAGCTCCCTATCAGCCTTGTTCCATTTCGTTCATCCAAGCTAATTTAGAAAAACTTTTCAAGTAACAGCTAAATTTGCCAATGCTATATAGCAAATTAGTGTCAATATTCAAACTTCAAAATGTTCATTTTTAGGCATTCCGCAATTAACAAATTTTATCTAACAGCATGCGGAAAGGGAAGCATCAAATCCTCCATATGCTCTTAGGCCAAATCATGAAACAACCAAGGCATAAGGGTGATTCACAGGCAAAGGCAATCCATCAACAATAATCAACTCATTGTTATGAATCCCAGGCTAATTTAACCGATCAACCATCTCCACCGTCACACTAATTCTCCTTCTCTTTCCACATTACAAAAGTTTGTTCAGGGTCATGGGCGACCAGCCATCATCAGTTCATGAACAGGATATTGGCTTCAAACGAGTTTTCCTTTGACTTGTAGATGCCTTTAGACACAGATTTTTTTACCATTCCCCGGCACAGGCAGCTTGCGCACCAAGAGTCAGTCCTCTTTTCCATCCAAACGGACTCGGGCTCACCCATCGCAAAAAGTTTTCCTTTCACTTGTAGATGCCTTTAGACACAGATTTTTTTACCATTCCCCGGCACAGGCAGCTTGCGCACCAAGAGTCAGTCCTCTTTTCCATCCAAACGGACTCGGGCTCACCCATCGCAAAACCAGAGACAACCGCACCCGTTGACTTTGATTCTACAAATACATCCATCTCTGCTACTAGTTGGGTAAAATATTTTACTAAAACTTCAATTACCTTGAATTAATCGATACTCATGATTGACGGAAGAGTAATGTCTATAAATTTTCTCTATATTTTAAGAAACCAAAATAGATATGTAAATAATGTCTATTTGAACAGTCGTTGGTCCGATAGGATGATATGTGTATTGAGTGTACACAACAATAATAGACGACTACGTCTCGTTCTTTTGACGTTGTCTCTCATTAAGCTTATTAAGACAAGGCAACGTTGATGTAAAAATGAATCCTTTTGAGACAACAAATCGTTGTCCGAGCTGAGTGAACTTAAAGCAATGCGAAGTATGTTGTAGTATGATTACCTATTAGTAGTCCTAGTAACCCTAGTAGTCTGAGCATGGCCAAACTAACAATTACCCTAAGTTTAAGAAATTTTAAAAGCTGTTTGTTTGAATTGCAAGGGTTGACAGTGAATGGTCAAAACATTGTGCGTGGTGGCATAGGCATAGCTTAATAAACAATAATTTGAGTTGAACGCAAGGCAGTTAAGCAATTTTATCAAGATTCGTAATTGGTGTGATTCCGTCGTTGTTTTAAAAGCTTCATGTGTGCATGTCTCCATATGCGTGTTGGACATTAGATGATCTGCTTTGGTAAAAAGAATTAAGTTAAACAGTCATTTTCCCCATCCAACCGCTAATTGTTCATTTTTAATTTCATTAAAATTTTAATTATGATAGAACGGAATAGAAAAGAAAATGATGGATAGAATTTCAAGCAGCTTATCCAAATCCCGAAACGGTGGTATTAATAAACACTAGTTAAAATTTGTCTCTTGAGGTGATTATGTTTTGGTTAGCTCATTACAAAATCGACATCGTCATTCCTATGCTTTTCTTTTCTCTTAACGAAATAAGAGCAATGAATTTTACTTTGGTTATTCTGGATCATATGGAGTGGATGGATTTGATTGATAAGAGTGAATGGAGGTAAATTAAGGAAAACAGGGCGAAAGTGTATTGAGTATTCAAGTTGATTTTCTATGAGTGGTAGTTTGGTCTTCCTATTATGATCAAAATGAATATGGTCAAATTATTAAGTTCTTGGAAAGTCTGCCATAACTATTAGCTGGGGGAGTAAATGGCGCTACCCATCGCCTTTCTAGATACAAGTAAATTCTTCCTCCTAAACTCAGATGGGTTAACTACACTTTGATCACAACTTTGGGTTGTCATATTTTTTGCAACGAAGCATTCCCAATATAATTATGAGACTAGTAACAGGTCAACACAATTTAATTACTAAAGATTTTTGCTCATGTGGGGCTAACCGATGAGTAAAAGAATAAAACAAAAGACATTATTGAATAGTAGGGTTACCCACCCTGGGCAATCTTACAACATTGCGTTATTACATTACCCAATGAGTAGCCGCCACGACGAGGTCAATAGATGGTGCCTCCGTGCAATACAGGTCCGGCTTCGCCATCCCTGGTTTTGGTTAGCCACGCTGCCAACCAAGCATAATTCATCCACATCTTAATATATTAGGTTCAGATTAGTTGGGGGTTCTAAGGAATAAAATGCAATAATACTTTGGCTTTTCAAAGTAAGGAACGGGCTTCATAACAATATTAGTAGGTTGCGCTTGGAGACGGCTTGGAAACCCAGCATGAAAACATTTTGTTCTTCTCCAAACACAACTGGGCAATTTTGTTTTTCTTGGAGCAACTCGTGCTTCCACTCATAGAATGTCCCCCCTAGTTCGAACTCTAAAGGCCTGACGACAATTTCGCCTTAGTACGGGCCTCAATGGATCCGGAACTTAACCTAGACAATTAATCCTGTTCATATTCATTCAAACCGGAAGGCTTGAAATACGACTTCACTTGTTGATGACTTTAGGTCCGCTCAAATCACTAGACGTTTTGAAGCAAATAATTTGTAGTTTAATAAAATATGTTTTCCCTATAATCATAAATCAATCGGTTAGGAGAACCAACACTTCCAGTTTTGGCGTAAGAGGTAATTAACTCTACCCATGCTATACATGATTATTTAGAGTTAGATACATGTGTAGGATTCGCTTAATTATTTCTTCACTACTACATGATCGACCTGGCACTCTACTGAGACCCACGTCTTATTAACACATTGTTTGTTTTTTCTATCTTATTTAGTTTAATAAAGCAGCTTAATGACCTAGTTCAATTTCTAAAGCCTGATATCAGCTTCAATGCTGGTCGGTAATTCAAATAGCAGGTCTTGCAAAAGCTCATCAGTCCTTTTCATGACCTCTTCATTTAACAAGTTAAACCAGGATGCCACCATTTGATTAGAAACCAGTACAAATGACGAAATGTCGTTGTTCGAGGCGAAGACCTCGTGAAAATCCGGAGAATCTAGTGCAGACAGACGGGGGCTATAATATTTTAATATCTTTAGCAAGGACTTCTCGTTATTGAGAACCCTGAGGTTTAAACATTTGATACAGCTTGTCGTCAACCGAACCCCTAATCTGAAATTAGTAAAACTAATAAACTTATGTTAGAGTGCGTAGTTTATGAAAAGAGATTTTAAATTACCAAAATCAATGAACAAAAGTTGGTTCAGGTTGCCCAATGCAATGAATCCATGCACTGGATTGCAATTCGTTTGCTTGACGAAGTGTTGGCACAGCTTAAACCTTCTAAAGCTGATCTGGTCGTAATGAGCACAACTTGTGTTTCTTATGTTCCTTCCAATCTCGGAATTCTTTGACAAATAAATTCTACTCAGTTTTTTTCAACAGCTTGGCAAGCATTTAGTTTGCAGATCTCATGCACTTCCTAAGCATGACATGTGGACTGGATCCCAGCAGACTGTAGATGAACTCCACCAATTAATTGGAATACGCATCCAGCATTGCTGTCGAAAAGCCAATCGCGAGCGCTTCACTATACATCATTTTCTACTTTATTATGCCACTTTCATATTTTCTTACATTACAAGTCGCATTTCGTGGAATAATCCTATACTCAAGTTCTATGCGCACAGCTTCACTTCTAAAGCGCTTCACTCGACGTCTTTAGCAAATTCATGTCGTTTCATTTTTCTTGAATTCTAAAGTCTCGACCATCGCATCTGCGCTTCGGATTCACTTTAATAATATAAGTCGTTATAGGAAACCACTGTTTTAATCTAGTTCTTGCTAAAAATAATACAATACAATTCATCAAAAACTAGTTTAAGTTCTTTTAATGTGGATATAGGCTTCGTAATTAAGACCATTCATTTGTAAAACACTAGCTTAAGTCCTTATAATTAATCGAAAAACTAGTTTAAGTTCTTATACTGTGGATATAGGCTTCGTAATTAAGTGAAAATTGTTGTAAATCTCTTTCTAGTGATAGTCTTAGTTAGCATTTGGTTCCACCATGACAATCATTTTTCCTATCAATTCTTAAGCGGTTGATACTTGTCTTTCCTTCTATCTTTACGTAAACTAATTTTATAAAGTTTCAAGCAGCTTGTAGATTAAGCATATGACGACGCTTCGCGCGTATTTGCGCAGTCGGCGCGTACTAGCGCGGTCTGAGTTGACCTGAAGGTACTTTTAATTTTCTCTCATAAAATGGTATTTATAATAATTTTCTTACTTCTTTCATGCTTAAACTCATAATTTTAGTCTACAAATTTCTCTTTTAATATAATTTAGTGATACTTTTAACTGACCATACTCGTCAAAATCTGATTGCAAAAATTATAGTCATTCTAGTTTGAAAAGTTAGTAGTACTTAATTCTGTTAGCAATATGACCCCAAATGGGACGTTAACATTAGCTAGGATTAGATCATCGATTAACGCACAACACACGCAGCTCAAGCAGCAGAAGATCACCAACATTTGCTCATCACATGGGCATCTTGAATCTCTACACCTCTATTTTTCTCTCTCTGTCACTCAATCATCATCGCATTTGCTGACACATGGACATTACCGAGTCGTGGGTAAAGTTACGATGACCAGACGCCAGACAACCTGAGATCTTGTAACTTGCAAAACTAGTAGCCAAGAAACCCCAAATTTCGGCCGTACTGAGGAAATGTAGAGCCCGAATGAAGAGTCTCTGAATCAACAACAAGCATGCCCTCTAGCGCAGCATTTCTCCAACTCATCCCCCGAGGTGTGTGGGGTAGACCACTCCATGGTCGCACCTCACGACAGGGAGTGGGCGAGGTCATGAATGACGTGAGCTTAGCCCAGCAGAGCAAGGAAGACCAGAAGTGGCGTGATGGTAAGGCCAGGGGAGAACCAGAAGTGAGAGGAGAGACAACCTCGGCAGCCATTACCTCCATCTTGAAGGAAGCCAGGTCAGCCGTTTTTCTACAAGGAGAGAAGTGAAGGGCAAAGAAAATAGCGAGGAGAGAGGATGGAAGGAGAGAGGTGGAGGAGAGAAGTCAATCTGAGAATAGGCTCGGAAGAGAGAGCAGGGTCTTGAGAAGGGAGTCTTGGGAGAAGAGTCGACGGGAGTAGAGGTCTCGAGAGGTCTGAGGAGAAGAGTGGAGGAGAGAAGAGATCTGAGAAGAGAAGCTCAGAGAGGAGAGAGAGAATGTGGGGCGAGGAGAGACGAATGCCCTGGGGCAGGATGAGGAGAAGATGACGAGCGACCTGAGGAAAAGTCCAAGAGCAGTTTTGAGTGAATAACGTGAATAAAGTTAGTTTCAGTCCGATTTCAGCTTGTGAGTTTTCCTTCCCGCCAGAAGCCTCTGCCCTGAGCCTTACACTTAGGGAAAGAGTTGAATGGTAAATGGGTTCCGTCATCTCATGGGCATGAGCTGTCATGTTAGTCTTCCTCATCGATCTTGTAGATCGAGGGAGGCTTTCACTAGGAGAAAGTTCAGGTAGAGAAAGAGACATTCAAGTTTTAGCAGCAGAACCATGCAGACGGAAAAGTTTTGTATTCGTGAGTTATCCAGTTTTACGTGAATAAATCCATTAAAATTTAGTTTATTTGTGTTGTTGAAAGATTTATTCACCCATTACACGAGTCGGGTGAATTAACAATAATTCAGCCCTTTTCAAGTGGCGCCCCTCACCAAGGAAACAATTACACATAGAATAATTATTTTAGTTCCATGAAGTTCCATATTAACCAGTGTTTCAAATTTATAGTGTTAAGTGACAGTGTAACTAACAAATTCTAAATCAAATTATTTTTCAGTGCAAGTGCAGGTGAAGGTTAATCGGACTAGGCTAGAATTCATGAAAGTTGACAGTTCATCGTGTATAAACTTTATCTACTCGGCTCATATCTCCCGATTTCACTTTCGTGTGGGATAGGGCGCAGCTGCGGACGATCCTAGAGTTCATCAATTTTTCCAGGACCATCCCGAAAGAAGGAAACACCACGACAGACGGACGCAACGAGGAATAGGAATTACGGGCACCATTAACAAGTTTTCCAGTATCAGGTTTCAAGGTATCGATTTAACTGTTACATATCTTGTTCTATTAATGATTATATGTTACAATCAGTGATATCGGAGCATAATTTTTGTAGCGGGGATAGATTTCAGACTCAAACCAGAGCAAGTACTTCTGCGTATACGGGTCATGCCCGAATTTTTTAGGTTATGAAGACTTAGCAATTTCATATATTAGACAGACAGGTGAAAGTAAAGATTAGAACGGGCGTACAATGTTAGATTCGGTAGAAAAAACATTAGTCATTCCATTTGTTTTTCCCAGTGTGAGTTACTTGACTTTATTAGAGAAAATCAAATTCCCTGATAGTCATGATCTATCGGATTATCCTTTAGTTGATGCTTCAAATCTGAGAGATTATGTCTGATAGCATGTCCTGTGTGTCGCCAAACCAGTTTTTTAGACCAAACAATTAGCCCCCCCTCCAGCACACAAAAACGATTTAAAACCGTTATACGACTTAATTGCTTTCTCGTACCACTGTAGGGCTGACTTGCGGCAAGTGTATAAATACACTTAAATTAACCTCCAATCCGGATATGTCTGATAAATTTTTAGCCGCTTGTGCTAAACAATTAGAGGGTCGTAATTAAATTGGGACCGTCACATTCGACGACAGTAAGTTATGCTATTCGAGCTTATTAGGACTAGAATGAATCCTCAACCGAACCCAACTAGTCCAGACTGGGGACACATTAAGCACCTTTTATGTATTAACGATACAAAAATTTTTACAGAAGTATCTCATCTGTGTGATCCTGATATACTCAGGGCTACCATTATATGTTTAAAATTAATTTCAATCTAACCTCCATTCCCTGCATATGCAGTCGTTGCAATGTTGGTACAGCTAGGGAAAAGAATATACAATTGAGGCCCGTCCATAACGAGTACAATCGTCTACTCGACAGTAGGGTAGACTTGGAAAAAAAACTTCTCCCTTATTTTCTTAACGTCAAAAAATAAAATTTAGAGTTTAGAATTCTGTTCTCCCAATACTAGTCTTGACTATATACATTTTGGGGGTACCCCGAACTTCCCTGCCCCCTATTACTCAGAAGCAGGTCAGTTACTTTTTTTTCCATCCCCACTTGGTGCACGTAACGCTAGATCAGGTGGTATAATTGGTGTGAAAGATCACCCAAGTACAGAAAAGTTTTTCTCGACCTCCAACCTTAGCCCTATTGCATTAGATCCTGAAGAAGGAGATCGGTTTTTTTCGAGTCAAACCAAGACGGACCATCCGGTGGGTTCTCAAGTCAGTATTAGTAGGTACCCTTCTAGGCCGACCGTTCGTTCATATCCACTATATTTGTCCGTTTCACCTACTGATAGATCTAACTATCAGGATTATCCAAGAAGCTATAGAATACAAAGCAAAGGAGTAAAGTTCTTGAATGTTTGTACCCATCTAGTTTCACTAAGGTGGCCACACAATCCCCTGGTAGTATCCTTAAACCGGTACATAGGAAAACAATCTCTATCCATACCCCTGATTCATCTAGTAACTCATCAAGTTCACCCAGTGATAGTTCTACCGGTTCAGATACAAAAGATGTCCTGTGGCAATTTAGGGATCACCACGCCATCAGGCGCCACTATCCCAAGATACGACGGAAGTACAAACCCCAGGACCTACCTACGACGGTATGAGCATGCTATGAAAGCGTTGTAAGTGAAAAAATCTGACTTCCGTCGTAAGGAAAACCTTGTTATTCCAAGCTGTACATTCAACACGATACAACGGCTCAAAATTGAAAAGTTCAAAATGAAAATTCAAACAAACGTAACACACACTATCCTATTTCACTGTTCATTCGGAAGATTCAACAACCGTCCAGTGTCATGGACTCGCTTCTTGAGGGACAACTTTGATCTCAAAGACAAATGCACAGTAATTCAGTAAGTCAAATTTTACTTTTGCAAGTGCTTATCAAATCTTATAAATTGCATTGAATCTTCAGGAATGGATCGACCGTCAGTTCCCCCAAGAGAACGGGTGCAAGATCTGGGGCTACAGACGACTCTTTCTTTATTTCCTGAAACGTCATCGAGTCTAATATGACCGATGGGAAAGGCTTTTGCCAACTTCGGAACAAAATTATTAGACTGAACTGGATTCTGGCTATTATTATGTCCAGGTGACCAGGAAATGAAACGGGAAACTAACCATTTATGCAAAATAGCGGAGCCGCGGCGTAGATACATACAATTGTTGGAATATTTTAATCACTTTGCATGTTATTTTTGTTGCATCTATTTGTATCAACACTTCTGTTCTTTCAGAGAAAGAAGGGTGAGAGAGAGATAACCTTCTCTGACCTCAACGTGTCAAACTGCGAGGAGATTAAGTCTACAGAGACTTAATCACCACCTTCTCTTTTCTTTTACTATTCCGCCACTCTTGATCTAGCCCTCTTCATTGAACATTGACATATTCAACATGTCTTGCCAAAAGTTTTTGAAAGATTGTTTCGCTTGTGTTAGGAATGACTACTTTTGGGGATCGTCCGCAAATCGGACTTTCAATTGTGCAAAAAGTGAAGGAGAACTTTTAAACTCCTTGGAGAATATCTCTTTCTTTGCTTCCCCTGAAACAAAAAAGGATCCAGAGTGGGCTAGAGAAACTATCAGGAGTGGCGGATTTCCTATGTGGTAAATACTTCTCAATCTGGCCTAGATTTTAGGTTACTATTATTATTTAATACAAATATTTGGCTAACATTTTTCAAATGTATTAAGCAAAATTAGCTGTGAATAGACAATGACATTAATTCGCCTATTTCTGTTTCACAGGTTCGCATTCACATTCGTAAAAACTCAGAAATTTTCCCTATTCGCCAATTTGACGACACACAAGTCTGATGAAACAAGACTAGCGGACACTGGTTTCATTCTGAGGATGTTTCTTGCGAGTAAACTTTTCCATGATAGTAGTTGTTAGAGTTCAATAAATAATAAAAAATAGTATTTCAAATTTGGGATTCTAAATCCACTTTCTTATTTATTAGAAGCAAAAAAAGTATTAAACGTTATCTCGATAAGTTAAAATGAGTATTGTAGTTAAACCTTTGAGTGATAAGCCTGTAATAATTCATCTATAGAAAACGTGAATATGATACATTATTGAGATATGGACACAACACTATAGTTGTATGTTCTACTCAGTGTGAAAACGAATAAAAGATCAGGGTTTTGTATTTAAAAATAAAAAATACTCTTTAGCGATGTGGCCGGGGCCTTTACGCTATTAACTCACTTATTCCATTTGGCTTAGAGAAGTTGGCTCTAAGGTACTAGGGAAAACCTGGATTTGGTTAGAGGCATTTTTAGAATTTTTGGGCTATAGGGTAGATCCGTCCGTTTAATCAACCTGTGTCGCACAGCATCTCATTTAACATCGATGTCCCAATGATAGGAGCGTTAAGTATGTCCGGAATGTCTAAGCCTCCACACATCTGAATGGAATCTCAGTGGTGTTCTAATAACTTTCCTGGGTAGAGACCCCACACAAATGCTGAGACCAGACTCGGCCGTCGTCACCCCATACATTGCAACTATTATCGATGTGATCGGTAATGAATCAAGAGAAGAGTGCACACACACAGACCTATGTATAAACGGCTAACCCCAGAAAAAAACCTGACCTTTTCTTTCTTTTTTGACCCATATCTGACCTTTTCTGCCTATTTTTGACATTTCGGACTCATTTTTTAAATTACTAACATTCTTTTGACATTTATTGAGACTAAGTTACATGATTTTCTTCACCCTAATGCATAGCAATTTAAATATTCAATAATATTTGTTCACACCTCCTCAGCCTGGTTGTCCAATAATCCCTCCTCAGTTCATGACACATTCCCTGCTGACACCAACCATTTTTTTATGTAAACTTGTCTGGTTGTTTTCATCCTCGTCGCTATCGGGCATCTGAATTATCCGGCGATAAACTTTCCCCTCATCAACTGCTGAAATTCCACGCTGAAACAGACAAATATTCTGAGTGTTCCAGCATTTCCTTGTGGATGTCTAATCACTTATACGTAGACTGGCCTCAAGTAGAAACTGGATCTTATTCCTCCTCCTATCCTTCACCTTCCACTTCCCAAATCCCGGCTCCATCCATTCGCACTAGGTCCACACGGAAGAAGTTCGGACTTCCATCCCTGTCAACTTTCCTCAAAGAAAAACCTACAACTACCACTCCACTCGCCCCAGATCTACCCCAGCCGAGTACTACTTGTTGCTTGTGGAAAGAAAAGCGCCCTAGCCAGTTTCCACTACCACTACCGTATATGTCTCAACAAAAAAGTGCATCGACATTATCCCTTACACGCTTATTTAGTATTCGGAGGTTTTTCCCAGACTTCTCATTTCTTAGACGTACTACGAGTCCGTCAGTGATAAGTGATAGTGACCACTCGGTGAATTCGCCAGTGTCTCCAAATATGGAGATGAGAAGAGGGGAGACAAGAATAGCTCTCCGTAAAGATAGACTGAGCTGTTTCTAGCTGAACGGGTCGCCGGAGGAGGAAGGATGAAGGAAAGGAAGAGGAATGAGTTTGGCTGGTCTTGGAAGAAAAAGGAAAGCAATAAAAGTTTCAGCTCATCTTTGGAATTTAAGTTTAAGTTTAGCCTTCAAGTAAGAATCATTAAAATCATCCTACGTAAAATTCGCTTCTACGAGATTGGTGTACCTATCGGACATTTAGGCCTAAAAAAAATTCCAACCGGAATTCTGGGTGAGTGCAATTCTTGTCTCCATACGAGATTTGGAGTTTTGGACGAAAAATCCAAGTGAAAGTAACATTTTGAATATTGCTTGGGAGCGAGTGTGACATTTTGGATTTCGCTTGGAAGCGAAAGTGTTATGGTTGGAAGTCTGGATTCTTGACACTACTGTAGGTAAGCAATTTCATTTGTAGTCTCAGTAAATGAGTGTAGGGTAATATTACGAAATAACTATTAAATTGGAAATAAAAAAAATTCATTGAAAATTTATTTTTGATTTTCAGAGCATTTTGTTGGGAACAAGACGGAAATGAAACTAAATAAATCAGTTTCCGTTTTTATTAATTTAAGGGGAAAAGAATGGTCCAATTTTTAAGCAGTTCTATGCACAAATTTCAATGTTATTGCTTAGGCAATACTAATTATTTCAATTTTAAGGTAGTTTAAGAATGGAATAGAGGTAGGTATTCACGAAGGAAAGTTTATAAGTTTATTTGGAATAACCAAAAAAGGAGTTGCACGGGAGCTACGAAGGAGGGAGGTTCTCTTCCAACTTCGCTCTGCTAGTCAAACCCCTCTACAGTTTTTTCCCATGTGGTTTTTTCTCTGTTTTAAACCGAACCTTTGGTTCAATCGGGACCCGTGCAACTCCCCTGACCCCTGTCACAATTCGGCTCCAAGGCGTTAAAGGTGTTTATTTGGACTCTCCGCAAAAAAATTAGTGTGATTGTGGGTCAGTGAAAATTTGGAAGAATTTTGGAACTAGATCTGGACTGAGCGGAGGAGTGTTGTGGGGGCGCCCGAGGGGATAGCCAAGCCTGTGTTTGTGGACTTGCTGTGGAAGGTTAGCTGGGTGTGAGCGGCCTTGATTCAGGATGGAGCGAAGGAGTACGACTTGACGGAACACTTGGTGTACCACGTTAGTGGGAGGATCTTGACTTTTGGCAAGAATGACATGAGTGCCCGTAATCTACGTAGCGTTTCTCTTACCCCAACTGATCAGATAGGACTTATCTCAACACTCGGACGACTGGCGGCCCAGCCTGTGTACGGACATAGTCTTTGGAATTTCTTACCTGTACTACGACCCTCAAATGGAAAATTACAAAATTTGCCCTTGGAACTCAATATGAATGAATGGGAGGGATCGGCATGTGGATATTGGGCTTAGTCTACATTCGGCGCCGAACTTTGCTCGTGTCTGGATTGCTGGAGTAACCGACCAAGACGAAGATTGTCGTCGACCACGATGGGTGGGGAGGAGGAGTACGGGTTCCTGTGCTAGTCTTTTTCACTACAGTGTGTCTGGTTTTCTACCAGAATGTGACAGTGTAGCATACCTATCCATATTGTTATTCTACTTACTCATTTGTATTTTATAACTCAAATCCGGTGGCTTGCCACCTAATATCTTCTGTTACAAATTGATAAGGCTTCGGCCATATGTCAAAGAATAAATTGATTGATTGATTGATAACCAAAATAATAGAATTGCAAAATCGACAGAGGATGCTGCCCAATTTTTTTATAATTTTCTCAATTTGCCCCATTTATATAGGTTTAACTTCGAAGGTTTTTTGGAGATTTGATTTGGATAGACTGAAATACTAGAATAGCAAAATTGGCACAGGATGCTGCCCAAATTTTTCTACCTCTTCCCGACTTGCCTCAGGATAAAATATAACTTAGAAAATTTTTGAAAATTAGTATAGGATACTCATACATCAACTCAGTCCTAGAACAAACGCTGCCTTACCAAGTGCTGCATATACGGAGCATATATCGGTATTTCTTTTGTCCTACACTGGAGGGGCAGTTTAGTTTATCATACATCAGTGATAATTTTTCTACTCCCCAGAGGGAACATCACTTAAGTATGGGTCGGCGTTTTACTTACCCCGGAGGGGTAAATAGTATTTGGCATAGTTAGGCGTTTTCAGACTCACCATAGGAGTGGAAGACGAAAAATTTTCCAATTCCGAAAAATTTTGAGGGTCTGTGGGATCTAATGTGTACAATCTGATTAACTGAAAGACTAGTTGGAAATTGTACATGTAGAAATTCCAACAACTTACAGGACATCAAAAGGTAAAAAAATGGCTTTCAGATTGCATTTGTACATTGGTAGCATTCAACTACAGAATAAGGTCATTTTTATCATACGTCGGCAACACGACACCTTGCCAGGGAGTGGTTACTGATGTTGATGCCCAAGCCACAATGACGGTCTGAGGGTACTTTAACTGTTATTTCTGAGGGTTTGAGCCAATTTTATAAATAACAGTTCAACATTAAGAAAATTCAACTAAAGGTAAGATATGAGGCTTTCAGGTCGCTCAAAGGACGGCAATGGGAGTTCAATATTTGATTGATGTACAGCAGGTTCCCAGCAATTTGATAAGCTTAAGAGCGATAAATAATTCGAGTTATTGTGTAAATATATCTTCCATTTAACCTATATTTCTGCATTAAATTCCTGGAGGGATTTTGTTGGAAGTAAGAATTGCAATATTTAATCATAAATTTTTATTTTAAACCCATCACGCCATCCTCATTGGCCAACATTGTCCTTATGACAATTAGGTTACACGATCGATGGGCTGGTTAGATCAGCCCAACTACGCATTGCAGATTAGAAATCCGCAGGTGCGTGTGCTGAGGTTAGCGAAGGAGGACGGGCAGTCGAGTTCTGTCTTTAGACACGAGTGAACGTGCGTGAGTTGTGTTTTGCTTTGAATAAAATTCGTGAAGTTTTATCTCTTTTCGTGTGCTCGTTGAAGGTTTCTTTCCAGTAGCTACATACAGGATACAAGATCGTTTTTAACTCTGTTCACTCGATCTTAAAAAACACACATGATGTTAAGAGATGGTGAAAACACGTGTTTTTGCTGAAAAACACGTGTTTTACGAAACCCTGCTGGGGGGATACTAGACTGAGGGGCTAGGAAGGCTGACCCTGACAGCACAACACTACACTACAGCATAAATTATTGCAAAATTATTTTATAAATTATAAATTATTATTAGATATAAAATTATAATAAAGTTAGTCCCACGACCCGAGTCCAGTCCAATAGTTCTCAATCAGAACTTCCCCATGATTTCAAGTTCATGCAGAATCAATTCTCATCAAATGTTCCAAATATAATTGAAAAGAATTCCATACCGTGGTTCAAGTTCATTTTTCTAAAATCTTCATCTTCTCTTAACTCGGCCATGTTCCTGTGGAATGATTTCAAAATTAA